>PITA01003471.1:0-138949 GCA_004023965.1 Spilogale gracilis | reverse complement strand
CTTGTTGCTACAAAAGTTGGGTATTCATCCTTTCTGACGGAGGCATAGTACTCCATTGTATATATGTACCACATCTTCTTTATCCATTCATCTGTTGATGGGCACCTTGGCTCTTTCCACAGTTTGGCGATTGTGGCCATTGCTGCGATGAACATTGGGGTGCATATGGCCCTTCTTTTCACTACTTCCGTATCTTTGGGCATCTTCCTACCTTTTGAGAGAAAACAAGTTTCTTAGTACTTCTGGGCAAACTTTTAAAATATTAATCGTATCTCCTAGGGCGGTCTACTTAAAGAGGAAGAAAGCTTGCCTCTGCAGTGTTATATACATGTCACTTATGCTTAGTTTTGATGTGTAGTTTCTCCAGAGTCATCTCATATCTTACTAAGTCAGAATGCCAAACAAATGGTGAGGGAACAATCGGACAACCAGACACAAAAGAATGAACCTCAACTCTTAGCTGGCTGCATATATAAACATTAACTGGAGATGGAAGCAATCATCACAAAATCCCCAAGTCTCGGCTGAATGGCCAGTTTAAGGACCTCCTTGGAGAAAGAAGATAACTCTAGGACACCTTATTCTCTCCTATTCCCCTGAGGCTAAATGTAATTCTCAGCAGAGACTGTATCTGATGAAGATAGGTGCACTGGATGACCAGCCAGGAGTTGCAAGGTCTCATCCCAGGTCAGATACAACCAACCAGTGGGACCACGTAAAGGACACGATTCAATCTCTCTTAGTTTCCACATGTGTCAGGTGGTTAGGGTCTCACCTTTTACAAATTGGTATGTATTTATAAATTTTCTTTAATCAGCCTGTTTATACTATTATTAAGGACTTTGGGTAGGATCTCTTAGATTCCTTCCCAGTGTTTTGTTTGATTTTTTTGTGTGATTGTGTGTACTTGCAAATTACTTTCCTTGCAATATGAGTTCTTCATTTAAAAGCTATTACTCTTAAGATCTCAGATTAATTTTGATGACTACTTTTGGAAAATTTCTCAGAGCTATAAGTTTCTTTCAAATTTGCTAAATGTATATTGCAAGTGTATTTCTCATTATTGCCAAATTTTAAGTTTCTTGAAGTGAGTTTAAGCACCATATGCCCTCAATATGCCATCTAAAAACCCCTCTGTCATTTTCCATAAAGGAAAAGGCAGATTAACCTCAGTGTACTGTGCCTTGGGCCATCATGCCAGGGGATTGCACATGCCAGGAAATTTTCACAGTAAAATTACTGTAAGGAGACATCAAAACACAGTGGGGAAGCCTTGGATTTCAACCTGAATCTATCACCCTCTAAGCACCTGATTGTGGGGAAAATCACTTAATGCATCTGAGTCTGTTTCCTTAGCTGCAAAGTGGTGATAACCTATTCCACTGAATACATTTAGTTGAAGGTTCAAGTGAAATAAGATTCAAAGTAACACGCTGAAAACTTGGAAGGGCAACTCTGAGCCCATCATTTAGTAAGAAGAACCTAAAGAGCTTAGAAAGGTAGGGAATACAGTAGAAGAATCAAGGATGATATAGAACCAGAAGCAAAACCCGATGGTGTCTTCAGGTGAGGCTGTCATGACCATCAGCTCTTCCTGGTCCCCCTCTCCCCCTTTGGGAAATGATAGGAAGAGACACAGTCTTCTATCCATGATCCTTTTTGCCAGATAATAGGAAGGGAGAGTAAGTTGGATGTTAAAGTCCAACAATCAGTAGAAAAATTGGGGGAGGGAGAGAACTAGGGCAGGAGAAGAGGACCATGGAATTAACACTACATTAACACTGAGGCAAGTCAGACACCGTGTGTATACGATCTTTTTACATGCAGGGATGGCTTCCAGGTTCCCAGTGGCAGGAACAGAATCTTCAATGAATGAATACAGAATAATAGTCATTTAAAAAGTGAAATAGCTGAAGAATGAGAAATGGACTATATAGACATATATATATGGAATATATAGACATACACACACACACACACACACACACATATATGTGTATTTATTTGACAGAGAGAAACACAGCAAGAGAGGGAACACAAGGAGGGAGAGTGAGAGAGGGAGAAGCAGGCTTCCCGCCGAGCATGGAGCCCGATGCAGGGGCTCGATCCTGGGACTCTGGGATCATGACCTGAACCGAAGGCAGACTCTTAACTACTGAGCCACCCAGGCTCCCTGAGGAGGACTATATTTTAAAACTGTCAACATAGAAGACAAAGAATGGTTATGGAAATGTTCCAGATCAAAGGAGGCTAAAGAGACATGATGAATATATGAGATCTCTGATCTATGCTGAATCCCCTAAAGAAGACAAAACGATGCCATAAAACATTGGTGAATAGACAGAATTGAATACGGATGGCAAATGAGAGAAAAGTACTATGTCAATGCTAATTTACTAAAATTGTAAACTGTACTATGGTTATGTACGTAACTACCCTTATTCTTTTTTTTTTTTTTTTAAGATTTTATTTATTTAATAGAGAGAAACACAGCCAAGAGAGGGAACACAAGCAGGGGCAGTGAGAGAGGGAGAAGCAGGCCTCCTGCGGAGGCTCGATCCCGGGACTCTGGGATCATGACCTGAGCCGAAGGCAGTCACTTAACCAACTGAGCCACCCAGGCACCCCAACTAACCGTATTCTTAAGAAACACTGAAATATTTAGGAGTGGTGGGCCATGATGCATGTAACTTATATCTGTTTCAAGAAAAAATAGATTGAGAGAGTGAAAGAGAAAGTGAGCAGGGAGGGTAAAATGTTATAAGTAGATGAACTGGATGAAAGGTAAATAGGTATTCCTTGTGCTATTTTTTTATTTGATTTTTTTATTAACATATAATGTATTACTTGTTTCAGGGGTACCGGTCTGTGAATCATCAGTCTTACATAATTCACAGCACTCAGCAGAGCACATACCCTCCCCAATGTCCATTACCCAGCCACCCTTTTGGATTTGATTTTAAGTTAGCTCTACACGCAACATGGGACTTGAACTTATAGCCCTGAGATCAAGAGTCACATGCTCCTCCAACTGACCCAACCAAGGGCCCTTTGTGTTATGCTTATTTGTGCAACTTTTCAGTAAGTTCAAATTTATTTCCAAATAACTAAATTTTTAAGATGTGAAACAAATATTTTAATGAAGTCCTCAACTCATTAAACATTCTCATTATTTTCAGTTATTAAATAAATAACACTTAATACCTGCATGACTTCTAATCATTTACAAAGTACTTCCAACATATTTTACTTCATTTAATCCTCATAAAGAAACCCCATTTTATAGAGAAGAGAACTGAGAATCAGAGACATCTCATAGGACCTTGGCTAAATTATCTTTGTATTTTCACTGCCTTGCCCAGGGATTGAAGGAACGAAGGAAGGCAGGGATGATGAACAAGCCTACCCCTCAACCACAAACCTAGAGGCCCACAGGTCAGACTGAGACTCAAAGCTCAGAAATTTTTACTTCTCTTCAGTTACTGAATACCATAAAACACACTTAAATCTTAGAACAGGATTAACCATTATTTAATTACTGTTTGACGATCACAAGTCACACAATCTTACAATGCTTTAGGCTAACTTTTATGTATGCCATTTGTCATCCTGTAGCTAAGGGAAATAGTAGTAAAAAAATGTTAATCAAATGCTAGCAGAGTGAGACTACCCTGTAGTAAACTCCAATATATTACTTTTACCAGAGACATTATATAACCTAATAAGATAAAGTTATTTTATATAGATATTTTTCTTAAACTTAAGAATGAAAAAGATGTTACCAAGATATCTATACTACTTTGTTTAGTGGTAAACATGACCCTTGGTATGAAATTTTGTGTATTGTTATTTTAAACACTTTTTTTTTTTCAGCTTCCTCCCCCCCAGCTTCATTTTCAGCATTTAAAGTGAAAATCCTAGATAGTGAGAGGAATTTGCTCTCATGAGTGAAGAGGAGACATGTTACCAGCAACAGAAATGATTTTCTCCACCTGGCTAGTAATCTCCAGTGCCAAGTGATTTTTAACATTTGTTGCATGTGGGTTCCTTCTAAAGTTCAAGAAGTTATACTAATTAAAAGCAATAACAATACATAAATGGGAAACAAACAAACAAACAAACAAAATTCACAACAACCCAGACGTGCCAAGAATGAGAATGAAATCCTAGGCTGCAGTGCTGAGAAGGATTAGCTGGTCTAAGAGCATCTATGTGGATGATGGAGAAAATCTGGTGTTGGGGGCAGCTATGGGAATATGTGTTGACCAGGCTGACTTTCCTAAGTGGGCCTTCAGTCAACGTATTGATTCGTCTTTTATTCTGTGAGTAATGAGTCTAATTCTGGATACTCATGTGTTATAGTTGGGAGGTGACAAAGGTGTCATCTGGGGAGGACAGCTGGCCATTTGACAAAGTGTACAGGTGATTCGACTGATTGTTGCTTGTTAATCAGCCTTCAGTGAGCAGCTCTTTGGGACAAATAGACATGGCTTATGACTCCTCTATCTGTATTGAGCTCTCCATCTTTTCCTGTGTGATGTATTGCCTTGTTCGTTAGTAAAATCAGATGCAAGTTGATTCTTTTTTTTTTTTTTTTAGATTTTATTTATTTATTTGACAGAGAGAAACACAGCTAGAGAGGGAACACAAGTAGAGGGACTGAGAGAGGGAGGAGCAGGCTTCCCGCCGAGCAGCAGGGCCGATGTGGGGCTCGATCCTGGGTCTCCAGGATCATGACCTGAGCCGAAGGCAGTCGCTTAACCAACTGAGCCACCCAGGCACCCCGTAAGTTGATTCTTAATGCTAGCCAAATGAAAGTGTTTTGAACAGTTTTTCTCATATAGATTCTCATTTGCATAATTTATAGCGAGAGAATCTTATGTGAGTTATCCACTCTCCATGAGTTCTCAGTTTGGTAGATTAGAACCTCATATTAATGTGAGCAAACTCATAAGTTTCATTTTAGGGAGAGCATATTTACTCAGTGCTGCAGATTATTTTTATTGAGCATCTACGGTAGGTCATGTATTGACGATTCAGAGGTGAATAAGGCTGTTTTTTTTATAACTGGGGAAATAGATAATTAAAGAGATGATCACAAAAAATGATAGGCACTAAGAATGGGGTAAGTACAAGGTTCTATGGGACAATTTTGTCTTAAATATTTTATTTGTTTATTTGACAGAGAGAGAGAAAGAGAGAGAGAGAGAGCGCGTGCCCACACAAGCAGGGGGAGTGGCAGGCAAAGGGAAGGGAGAAGCAGGTTCCCTGCAGGGCAGGGAGCCCAATGCAGGGATCAATCCCAGAACCCTGGGATCCTGACCTAAGCTGAGGGCAGAGACTTAACCGACTGAGCCACCCAGGCACCCCCCATGGGACAATTTTTGATAGACACCTAATCTATTCTATGACAGTCACTTGACCTCTTTGCTCATCAGGAAAGGTTTTGGGGAAGAAGGTGGTAAGTCAGCACTGAAGGGCACAAAAAGGTTTACCAGAATAAGGGAATAGAAGGAAGATAGTATTCTAGGGGCTAAAATATACAAAGCTCAGGAGGCAAATGAGGCAAAGGAGAGCAGGATATATTTTGGGGATGGCAATAAGTTGATACACCTGCACCTAAGAAGGGGCCAGATCATGAAGGTTCTCAAATGCCCTTCCAAGAAGCTTGGATTTTATGAACTGATGATTTTAAGACAGCATCAAAGTGTTTTTAAGTAGACATAAAGTGATCGAGTGTATAGAGAAGGGATTGAATGCGGTGAATGTGGAGGCAAAGACCTGGGGCCACAACTCATATCACCAGTATTTGACAGCTATGTGCTGTGATTAGAAAGGTTCCTAGGAAAGAAGAAGTGGGGGTGGAAGAATTAGAATCCATCTGTGCTCTCTGCCCTTTTAAGGAGGGTAAAATATTTCATCTTTATTTTTAAAGAACTACACACTCATAGTAGTGTAGTCTAATAATGTCATTTGATAGAAGGAAAAAGCAACATTACTCACATGGAAACGTTGATACCAACATGGAGTACTTAAGAAGTGGATGAAACAAGGTAAGGAAATTATCAGCTGTCAAATTTCACCAATAATTGCTATTTTATTGTCTCACATTTATTTTGTGAATTCTACACAGAGTATCTGCAAAGAAATATATTCATATGTTAGACCTAAAAAATTATTCCTTTATTAATTCTTAGCTTTAGAATCGCAAAGACTGTATTCTGTTCATTTTTGTACACTTTCTAACTGAGACAGGGACCACCATACAGTAAGTGCTTGAAGTGGTTGAAAGTCAAGAATTAAAAAAAACACATGGGCTAACATAGATTTTCTAAGACCTCTGATGATTTTCATGCAAATTCTAAGAAATTTCCTTAACACCCAACAAATATAAATTGGAAGTCAAATAAACAAATACCGTATTCATTTTGGATAAATGTAGCTTCAGATGTGTTTAATACAATTTGCAAAAAAATGCAATGGGAATTGTGTGGGTGAAACTGAATGAGGAATTTGGTCTTTTGTAATTTTAAGCTACTTAAAATGAGAAGGCTTGAACAGTTTAAAAATGGAGGGAGGAGCTGGGGCCTAATGGCAGCCCACAATTTTCTGCTCATGGTTGTGACTACAGAAAGAACGTTTTCTAATTCGCCACAATGCCCACAAAGATGTTTTTGATCAAGGACTGCGAGACCCTTTAAATGTAAGAGTTGGGAAAGCCTTATATGGATATAGACACCTTGCTTTCAATTGTGTCCAAATTTTAATACACAAGTTTATAATAGAAATCAACATAAATAAAATAAATTAATAATTATAAGTCAATAATTATATCCTATAAAATGTTATTATAATTAATATAAATAAGTTAATTATAAATTATATAAACCTTTTGCTTTTATGAAAAATAATGTTGTATACTTTGTAAATATTAGTATTCCACTTTTTCTGATCCCTTAAATAATGCTTGTATAATATGAAACCTTTATTTTTGCAATAAAAGCCCAAGTTTGCAGCAAGTGGAGTATAAATTACATAGCTATACTCATACACAAGTACAGTCATGAAAATATATTATGCCAAACTCATTCTTTACTAAATGCATGCTAGTATTTTCTTTGGCTTTTATTCTTTCTATATTAGTCATGGAGACAAGGAGGAATATTTTCATGGAGAATATTTTTGTGGGGACTCCTATTAAATGTTGACTAGAGATCGATCCCTACCAAGAAGGTGCGTATTGCACTCCAGAACCTTTCCTTTGAGTCTATTATTTCACAATGCCTCACAGGATGGGATTTTCAGTTTCAAATTTAAGTTTCATGCAACTGAGGAGCTCTTTTCCATTTCTTCCCTGTTGCCCATACCATGCTTTAGCTCCTTCAGTTGACAGTTCAAGGAGGAAACCTGGAGCACCGAGTTTCCGTGGAGACATTGCGGCTCCTGCTGGTGACAGTGCCATCTTTGCTCTCTGTGGCCAATCTTAGAACGGAAAGTGCTCACTAGCGAACAACACATGGCTGGGGACCTTAGAGTGCAGAATGATTGGAATCAATTAGATGAACAAACATGAAAACGTCAAAGCTGTCCAGTAAAGCAACCTCATTTTAAGAAAACCAAATATATTAAATTCACGAAAACACATTGATTTAGGGATGGTATGTTTACATTACGAAAAACCTGCAAACAAAGTCTTTCAAATAGTGAGCTTTCCCATGGAATATAAATTTTGAAATCTGCATTTACAATTTTTACTGAGGCACGCCAGGGTACAGTACCATGATTTTCACAGGAGAGTAGGATATTTTGCATTTGGTATGTTTTTGAGGTTCGCAAATGAGCCCATTGGTGGGTGCCTTCGATTTGCATCTTCCACCAGCTGTGTGTAATCCCCGGGCAGAGACCACACCGCCTGGTAGAAAGCCTGTGACGCTAACCCAGCACCAGTTCTACCTCCTCCATTCCTACACAGGCGTTTTGTTTGTTTGTTTTGCTGTGTGTGGTTTTTTTTTTTTTTTAATTTTTTTTAGTGGTATATGTCTATTGCAGGTAACATATATTTGTTTGGACACCACCTGTATTAAAATACCGCTGGTGTTTAGAGGACAGTATTGAGATATACCTTTTAAAGTCTTTTTTAAAAGGTTTTATTTATTTATTTGGCAGAGAGAGACATGGCAAGAGAGGGAACACAAGCAGGGGTAGTGGGAGAGGGAGAAGCAGGTTTCCTGCCGAGCAGGGAGCCTGATGTGGGGCTCAATCCTGGGACTCCGGGGTCATGACCTGAGCTGAAGGCAGCCACTTGACGACTGAGCCACCCAGGCGCCCCAACCTTTTAAACTCTTAAATGATAGACATTTTGGGGCAACTGGGTAGCTCAATTGGTTAAGCATCTGTCTTTGCCTCTGTCATAATCCTGAAGTCCCAGGATCAAGTCTGGCATCAGGCTCCTTGTTCAGCGGAGAGCCTGTTTCTCCCTCTCCCGCTCCTTCTGCTTGGCCTCTCTCTCTCTCTCTGTTAAATAAACAAAATCTTGTAAAAAATGAGGGACATTTTGTATTATATTTTAAAATAACCTTTCTTCTATTTGAGAATATTTTAAGCAAACCTATTATACCCACATATGGCAAATTTAGGATAGATGCTCATCTTCTTAATAAGATAATGAATATTTTTAAAGTTATTTAATTTCAGTTAGTTAACATAACATGTAATCTTAGTACTATCTAGAGATTCAACACTTCCATACATGACCTGTTACTCATCACAAGTGGATGCAAATCTCCATTACCTATTTCATCCATCCCCCCACCACCTCCCTTCTAGCAACCATCAGTTTGTTCTATACTTGAGAGTCTTTTTCTTGGTTTCTCTCTCTCTCTCTCCCCAAGTTAATGAATATTTGATACTTCATCCTACATTCTGGAGTAATAATCTGATATTATTTTCCTCTATACTGAAAATTATTTGCTCATCAATTTATGCCATACACATTAATTTCTTCTGAAGAAATATAAACATGACTTTGGCCCAATAATTTAAAGAAATAAGCATCACACACAGTGGACTTGAATAGAAAATTTATGCTTGACATCACCACTGTGATTTCATGTGAGGGGCAGAATCTAATTTTGATCTGCCAAGAAAAGGGGGTGGAGACATGCAAAATTCCTGAACACTCGTGGGATATATAAACCCACATCAGTCTGTTACCTTGGCGAATTTTTTAAAACTTGATTTAACCAGTACTTTGCACATAGCTGGTGCTCAGTAGTACTGACTGGTCAGTTAACTGACTTGGGGGTAAGTTCTTGATTTGCCTGGTTTAGTTCTTGCTGGTTTTCCTATCAGCTGCCTGATGTACCCATCTGTTCACAACTAATTTCCAGCTTGAGGCTAGGCTCCTCCCTTGAAACTGATCTTCTTGCTGTCATTTTATTTTCTGAAATGTTTTTGAAAAGGGCTTTATTTTTGAGCAGCAGAGATGGCAAACAGTGGGCAGACTTCCCTTGAAGAAATGTGGTTGTTCTAGGAACAGGTGAGCTATCAGTCTTGTCAGTGAAGGAGGGCAGAGCAGACCAGGGCCAGTGGTCCATTTCTTAGAGAGATTTGCTTCACTTGTCACCTGGTGGCTGGGCAGAATGGATGAGCTCCAAGGAAAGTGTGGAGTAACTTGCTCTTTACTGGGTCCCACCTCCGAGACTTTGGGCCCTTTAGCGCTGTCTGCGGGTCAGTCTGTCCACCTACTTAGGCTTCTTCTAGCCTCTAGCATTCTGTCTAACCCTGGCTGCTCCGAGGTGGCATCTCCCCTTCCAAATCCATTCCCCTTTCCAGGCCCTACCACCTTAGAGCAAACTTTTATGAATAGAGATTTTGCTAGCTGGTTGTTCAAAGAGTAGCAATTAAGCCAAATCATACCAATATATGCTGTAATCTGTATAAGAATATTTACATTTTAGAAGAATACATGTTTAAACCAAAAAAGTGAAGTGATGATGATCCATTTTGTATCAATAAAGACATGTTTGAACCAGGAATCTTCCAGGTACTTATTGAGTGGAAGTTTATTCTCATTCATGTTCTATCTCGGCCTCTTGAAGAATGAGAAACAACGTATTGGGATAAAAGTTAATGATTTGCTTATAAACTACTGCCACACTTGGTCAAGTTCTGCTTGCCTCTGACGGCTTCATAAATAGTTAAGCTGCTATGTAGTCTAGTTAAGAGACTCTGAGAAATTTAATTTATCACTTTCCTTCTCTGATATGAATGAAGGAGGTGATTAACGTTGTGGAATTTGTGCCAGAGAGAAAGGCAAGGCAGTTTCTGTCTCTTGCCAGCTGCAAGGCCTTGGGCAAGGAATACGACCTTTCAAAGCCGCAGCTTTCCTGTTAAGCTCGTGTACTTGACACATGTGATTCCTGTATAGAGAAAATCATTAATATTCCCAAATATGTACATTTGAAGCAATTCGGGTCAGACGCTCACTGTTGTTATTGTTGGTTTTAACCAGTCAAAATAATTCTGAAGTTAATATGGAAGAATAAGTGTGCCAGTATCATCAAGAAAGTCTTGAAAGAAAGCAAACAATGAAGGGGAACTTGCCATACTGGATATTACTTTCCTGCGTGGCTGCTACGATCAAAGTAATATGGATATTGGCTCAGGGATGAACAAATTCATCAATGAAACAAAACAGAGAGCACAGAAACTGATCCAAGTTTTCTTTAAAATATGAATTTTGTATATGGTGATGTTACCTTATATAGAACATTAAAGTAATGAAATATTCACAAGAAAGAAAGAAAGAAAGAAAGAAAAAAAGAAAGAAAGAAAGAAAGAAAAGGTTTTTAACTTAAAAAATACAAAGAGAATATTGGGATATAATGAAGATTATGAATCTTAAGGGGAGGGGAGGGGCATTCATGGTTATTCAGAAAAATCCATGAATTGGGGGTGCCTGGGGGGCTTAGTCCATTAAGCATCTGTCTTCAGCTCAGGTATGATCCCAGGATCCTGGGACTGAGCCCCAAGCCAGGCTCCCTGCTCGGCGGGGAGTATGTTTCTCCTTCACCCTCTGCTGGTGCGTTCACTCTCTCTCCCTCTCTCGCTCACAAATAAAATCTTGAAAAAAGAAGAATCCACAAATAATTTAAAAAATGGATTGACTTGACTACATAGAAACTTAAAATTTCTGAATGTCAAGATACCATTAAAAAAATTGAGGGACAAATGATAGACTGGGAAAAGTATTTGCAACAAATTATGACAAGGCATTAATTCTCTTTATAGACAATGATTCTTGTGAAAAAACAAAAGATAAGAAATATAACAGAAAAATGAGTATACCAGATGGTCTAGCAATTATCTAATGAGGGATACAAATAGCTAGTAAACAGTTGAAAAGATGCTATTCTACAGTGGTGGTCAGTGATATGTATACTAAAGAAATGAAAAGAGAATTTTCATGTATTAGAGAGACAGGAATTTAAAAATTGGATCAAGTCTATTTTGGCAAAAGTGCAGAGACAACATACCTCTTAGGTACTATTGGCAAATGTGTAAATTGCTAACAACATTTTTGAAAGTCACCTGGTAATATGAAATTTAAATGTGCATATCTTCAACCTAGAAATGCCGCTTCTAGAAATGGAACTTACATAAATAAAAGTGCTAGTTTTAAGGAAAAAACTGAGTGAAACTGCATATTGCTGCATTTAAGAAATGAACTCCCCAGGGTGCCTGGGTAGCTCAATCAGCTAAGCGTCTGCCTTCCACTTGGGTCATGGTCCCAGGGTCCTGGGAACCACCCATATTGGGCTCCCTGCTCAGCAGGAAGTTTGATTCTCTCTCTCCTACTCCCCCTGCTTGTGTTCCCTCTCTTGCTGTGTCTCTCTCTGTCAAATAAATAATAAATTAAAAATCTTAAAAAAAATATGAACTCTCCAAACCTTAGAAAGTACCCTGAACATCCACCAATAAGACTGATTATTATTTACCTATACTATAGAATGTATTCAAATATTTACATGGGTCTACACTCTTTGATTTAAAGAAAAATATCTGTGATATATTATAAAGTGAAAAAGGCAAGGGTTAAATAATGGCTGTAATACATTTATTTTTTTTATAAAAAGGCTATATATGGGGGCGCCTGGGTGGCTCAGTTGGTTAGGTGACTGCCTTTGGCTCAGGTCATGATCCTGGAGACCCAGGATCAAGCCCCACATCGGGCTCTCTGCTCCGCGGGAAGCCTGCTTCTCCTTCTCTCACTCCCCCTGCTTGTGTTCCCTCTCTCACTGTTTCTCTCTGTCAAATAAATAAATAAAATCTTTAAAAAAAAAAAAGGCTATATATGTGGGTGCGTGTCTAAATATAGGACTAGGTAATATCTGGGGTGTGTGTGTGTGGGGGGGTCATAGAGAGACTTATGGAAGGATATTCCAAAAGGTTGTAAGCAGAAGAATGGGACTAGATTAGAGGAGGAGAGCATTAATTTTTTATATCTTTTTGGGCGCCTGGGTGGCTCAGTGGGTTAAAGCCTCTGCCTTCAGCTCAGGTCAGGACCAAGGCCCATGTCTGGGCTCTCTGCTCAGCAGGAAGCCTGTTTTCTCCTCTCTCTCTGCCTGCCTCTCCGCCTACTTGTGATCTTTCTCTCTGTCAAATAAATAAATAAAATCTTTAAAAAATTTTTTGTATCTTCTTATTACTTGAATTGTTGCATGAAGCCTTCATTACTCTTATGAGCTAAATTATGCCCCCACTCAAATTCAAATGTTGAAGTCCTAACCCTCCAGTACCTTAGAATGTGACCTTCCTTGAAATCAGTTGTAGGTGTAATTACCTAAGCTAAAATGAGATAATATTGGAGTCCTTATGACTGGTGTCCTTATAAAAAGGAGAAATATATATACTTATATTTATATTTATATGGGGGGAGTGGGCAGGAGGAGCAGAGTGAGAGGGAGAAGCAAACTTTCCCCTTAGTAGGGAGCCTGATGCAGAACTCAATTCCAGGACCCAGAGAACAGGACCTGAGCCAAAGGCAGATGCTTAACCAACTGAGCCACCCAGGCGTTCCTATAAAGGGGAATTAGACACAGAATCAGGGAAGACAATAGGAAGACACAAGAAGCTGGCTATCTATAGCCGAGGAGTGAGGCCTGGAGCAGCCACTGCCTTCCCTCACAGCCTTTGGAAGGAACCCACCTTGTTGTCAACACCTTGCCCTTGGATTTCCAGCCTCCAGAACTGCGACACAACACATTTCTGTTGTTCAAGCCTCCCGATTTGCAGTCCTTTGTGTTGGCAGCCTAGCAAACAAATACAATCACTCTTGAAATTAAAAACCAATAAAATATTTTTTAAAAGGTAAAGAATAAAAAGAACTGCCTTTTCTAAGTTTATTCATTCAAAAAACATTTACTATGTATCTATAATGTGCCAGGTATTTTATCTTAATTATTTTACTTAATTTTCCAGAAATGCGAGAGGATAAGAATTAGTGTCCACATTTTACAGAGGTTCTATAGCTTTTCCATCATCACAAAGTGAATACATTTTGGGGTAGGAGTCAGCACCTGCTTTTCTGTGCCGAATCCCACTGCTGAGTACTTGATCTCCTCATTGTTCATTTCCAGTCTTTAGTGAGCATTCAGGAAAAAGTTCCCATCTCCATTTCCAGAATGTTAATAATGATGCCAGAATGACACCACCCATAAAGTATGGTACCAAAGTGGAACAATTTTATGGAATCTCCTTTTATTGTGTTGTATTGGAGGGAAAGACAGTGAACAATGGTTATAGCCTTTTCTTGGTTGTTCTCAACATTTCATGTTCATTTTTATCTTGCCAGTTGTCTAAGCTAGAGAGCTAAAAAATAGGAAGATGGAAGAAAGAAGTATTTCAGAAGTCATATGCCTTAATCATAGATAGGTGGTTTGGCTCAGTGACATATTTCAGAGTTTCATCAGGGAGAAGTCAAATTGAAAATACCCATGACCTTGTGATACAGATGTTATATTTTTCAAATCCTTTAGTGTAGGGCAGAAGGTTTCTTTGTTGCTCAACTTGCAAAGGACACACTGATGACCTCTTATATTAATTCTAGCTATGGCAATTATGCATGTTGGATGCTTATTATTTTATTCTACCATTTATGGATAAATGCTTATTCATCCAGATCAATGAGCGCTTTATATCATCTTCTCTTGGGTCAATTTGTTGCACCTTCCTCTTTGCAGCAGTAACACATTTTTACATACAGAATATATAATGTATTCTTAACATGTATTCTCTTGTATTATTTATGTGTGAGAATCTTTTTCTAAATGGCTTAGGGTTTGAGACCACTCCATGTTCATCAGCATCTCAAAACCAGGCATATAAGTGAGCAAGAGAGCAGAGAGGATTAGAAATGCAGGGTGGGTTAGCGGTAGGGTGACAGAAAAGCACCTTCCCCATCTAGACCAGCGATGATCTCATCATTCATCTTTCCCACAGGTACTTAACCTCCAGCTGGCATGATCAGAACTCTGTAGTTTGCAGACCATTCCATTTTCCAAATACCGGCTCCTCTTTGCATCCTCCTTCGGTCTCTTCTTCCCAGCAGAATACAGTTAGTAGTAATTGTACCAGTACCATTACTAGTAAAGGGAATAGCTAACACTTACATAGCATTTATTGTAACAGATACTTTTCTAAGGCTTTGTATACACTAAATGTCTTACATAGATACTATTATTAGCACCATTAAATAGATGATAAAATTAAAGTGTGAAGAGATTAATTTGCTCAAAGTCAGACAGCTCATAAGCGGGAGAGACAAAATCCAACCCAGGCAATCTGGCTTCAGTGTCTAATCTATAAAGCACTATGTCATCTTAATCAAAGAATTCACACCTGTAACTGATACTGTGATAGAGAAAGGGAATTGATAAAAGATTATGTGTCTACATTTATTTAACTGTTTAAAATTAAAATACAAGTGTCTCATGTAAGTAGTTAAACTTCAATGTAGGGCCCAGGCTTTTTTCTTTGAGAATGAGTCTGCTGATTGAAATTTCTTCAAGTTGATCTTGAATTTTTTTGTCCTTTTTGCATGGTTCTATAATTTCTAGTTTTCAAGCACTTGCAAAACAATGAGTGCAAAATCCATTGAGGTGTCTACACTTGTCTTCTATTTATTCTTAGGTGTCTGACTTACACAATGCAAAAACAACTTCAATTTTTTTTTTGTAGTGATTAATTTAGGGAGCATTTCCAAAGCATTTGTTTTTATAGACCAAGAATTCTCTTTCTTATCATGCTGAAACAGAACTGGTTTACATAACATTTAGTTTAAGTAATTACAATAGTTAATACAACCGGCATAGACCCCAGGGAATCAACATCTCTGACTTAACAAGCACACAAGTCATGAGCAAGAGGCAAAGTCTGGGGCACTCTGGAGGACAGATGCTCCAGTCAGGAACCAGGAGCCATGGTTTCCAGGAGGTAGGTGTATAGAGGGGATGGGAGCATTGGCTAATCTGGTGTTAGGTGAAGGTGATCAAACAAGTGCTAATGTATTCTGTGTCCTGGAAAGCCTCAGCTATCCCCTCCACTGTAAGCCTTCTCTAGTCACGTCTCCACCTGACACAGAAGGACTTGCTTCCTCTTCAGTGACTCTACAATATGTCATGTTTCTATTACATACTTACCATTTTTAATTTTTTTAAACCATTCTTTTATTTTTTATTGTGATAAAATACACATAGCGTAAATATATCATTTTTTTTGGTACAGTTCAGTGGCTATTAATTACCTCCACATTGTTAGGCAACCATCACCGCCATCCATCTCCAGAAGCATTTTCATCTTACAAAGCTGAAATTCTGTACCCATTAAACAATAGTTTTCCATTGCCCCTTCCCCCAATCCCAGGCAATCACTGTTTTACTTCTATGCCTATGATTTTACATATACTAGGTCCCTCATATAAGTGGAATCACATGATGTTAGTTTGTATGAATTGCCTTAGTTCACTGAGCAGAATGTCCTCAAGGGTCATCCATGATGTACCATGTGCCAGAGTTTTCTTTTTGAGGATGAATGACATTCCACTGTATTTATATATTACATTTTGTTGATCCATCCATCTCTCCAGGGACATTTTGGTTGCTTCCAAGATTTAGCTATTGTGTGTAATGCTGCAATGAATACAGGTGTACAATGATCTCTTCAAGACCCTGCTTTCAGTTCTTTTGGGTATTAAAGGGTGTGTGTGTGTCTGTGTGTGTGTGTCTGTGTGTGTTAGTATGTAGCTCTTCCTCACTGGAATGTGAACTAAATTTCACATTTTTAGTTGATAGCACACTTCCTGGCACATAGTAATTTATAAAGTCTTTTTAATAAAACATACTCTTGGAGAGATAACTGGAGGCTTTATTTAAGGAAGGTCTAGAGCCATGATTACTAACCATATGCAATTTGTACCTGGAGAATTACTCACACCTAGGTAAAGTTAATTTGAGAACTCTTGTCTTGAAACACCATGAATCTATAACTAAGATCTCCTTTCCCCCTTCCTCTCTTTCCCCCCGGGGTAATTGTATATAGAATTGTACAATATGTCTTCTCCCTAAAACTATGAGGTCTACCTCATTTTTCTAACTGTGGACTCCTATATATAATTCTAGGTGGCAGAATTTTCCAAGGAAAGCACAAATCACTATTCATTCTTGATGTCTATTTATAAAAGAGTCTATCTAAGTCTTTAGAATGAAACATGAAATCTATTTTCACTTAGCGTTTGATGCAGACGTTTTGGATAGCTCCCGAATGTTTACATCAGCTAACTGATCATCATTACTGCCATGAAAAGATTCAATTTCCAACAGCTTAGAAGAGTGCATGAAAATTCTGTAGGGAGAGCATACATTTTAAAGTTTAAAATAAAAAAAAGAAAAGAGGAATGCTTTGAAGGCATTGACACAGGCACACCAGAAACAATTTCATGAAGAAATGTTTCAAAAGAAAAAAGGAACCAAGCTCTGATGAGGTTGCTTGCTGTCAGGGGCTATTTCAGCTAAACTGCTGACCTAGTGAAGTCTATGTTATTAGTGAAGTGTTATTAATAACCCTTTTAATGGGATGAGTTCTACATTTTTTTCCTTCACTGCTATTATAAAGAAACTATATATTTTTAGCTTCAGTCATGATATAATAACTTTATTTTTACAATGATCTCCTTTATGTACTTTTTACTGGTATAATCTATGAGTGATGGTTTGAGAGACAGACTGAGAGAATAGAAAAAGATCAAAAAAGAAAAAAGGAAAAAAAATCTCAGGAAATACAGTAGCCTACTATTTATGAGAATAGTTATTTTGGGGGGCACCTGGGTGGCTCAGTGGGTTAAGCATCTGTCTTCAGCTTAGGTCATGATCTGAGGGTCCTGGGATCAAGTCCTACATTGGGGTCCCTGGCTTCTCCTCTGCCCCTCCCCCTGTTTATGCTCTCTTTCTCTCTCTCATTCTCTAATAAATAAAATCTTAAAAAAAAGAATATTTTTTATTTGCCTTTAGATTGCAGTTGTCTTGCCAATTGCTCTTCCACTGAGTTTTATTGGGTCAGGACAATATCCTTATCTTTCTCACTTTACATTTTAATTACTTAGTAAATGATAGGATGATGTAGATATACTTATAAGGTCTGATTTTGGTAAAGTGTTTATGATCTCATTCAAGGACACAAGCTAAGGGGGCCACAGAGGGTGAGAGAGGACTTAAAGGATGCCCTCAAGTTCTCATTTCAGAAAACCAAAGGGGAACGAATGTCTGCAAGTTGCCTTCATTTCTCAATCCCAGACTAAAATTCTAGCAGAAGAGTCTCTTAGTTACAATTGTAAACACAGAAATCTGGAAAACAGTAATATCTTATGGTATTTGTCAAAGTATTCCTGAGCACTAGAGAATTGGGTAATTGTCCTACATTTCTTGTGTTACCTTCTTTCTAGCTGATGCTCCTGTTTCCACTTCTACATTTGAGTTGGGGACATAAACAGTAAAAAAATTAATACACAGCAGATGTCAGGTAGGAATAAGTACTCTGAAGAAAATGAAATCTGGAAGAGGGACTAGAGAATTGTAAGGGCATGTGTATTTGTATGTGGGCATTTATGTGCGCATGTGTGTTTATGTGTGTTGGGAGTAGCTTATGAGGTGACATTTGTTTTTTATAAGATTTTTTTTTTTTAAGATTTTATTTATTTGACAGAGAGAAACACAGCTAGAGAGGGAACACAAGCAGCGGGAGGGAGAGAAGGAGAAGCAGGCTTCCTGCGAAGCAGAGAGCCCAGTGCGGGACTCGATCCCGGTTCTCCAGGATCATGACCTGAGCCGAAGGCAGTTGCTTAACCAACTGAGCCACCCAGGCGCCCCATGAGGTGACATTTGAATCAAAGCCGGCAAGAATCCTACACATGATCTTTGTAATACCACCCTGAGACTCGGGCAAGAGGGCAGCTCCCCGGGCTCTGCTCCTTAGAGTGCCACACACATCACAAACATAAACATGTTTATCAAAGAACATACAAGTGCTTCTCTTCCTCAGGGCCTGATGCTGAATACTGGCACGGCACAACCAACGAGTGATCCTAAACATCTCTTCTCGGGAATAAAACCACTCAGGCCCCAGGGAAACTCTTGTCAAAAACTCTCTTGTGCTGTGACCTCAAAACAAAAGGCTGCATCGTCCCAGTGCTGTTAAGGGTGGCTGAGTTGTGCTGCTGTTGCAAGGTAAAAGACATGTTAATTGACTTACTGGATTCTTCTCAGGAAAGAACAGATTCTTGCATAATGACAGATTATTTCCCATTAGTGCTAAATGTCCACTTCCTTCTCCTCAGGGTCTAATTTGCAGTTTTGGAGATAAAAATTAATTCAGCTTTTTACACTGACATTAGGAGTACACTGAATACTAGACTTGTAGATTATTTTATATGTATAAAAATATTTACTACAATCGATGTACATTTTCCAAAAAGACAAATTCATCTTTAACCAATTTAATTAAAATTTTGATAGTCACTATAAAAATTATTAAATTTAGTAATCTTTGATATTTTGTCTACTCTATCATAAAATAACCACAGTTTTACACTGGAGAAAAATTGTCACCATGAAAGTCTATTTGTCAAGGCAAGAGAATATATTTTACTTGGCAGTTCGTTGTCCTAGTGTCAACACAAGATGCAGAAACATTATTTTTACTTTTGCTCTGGGCCCTTGTAATGTAAGGGGCACGTGTAGAACCCTGCCAAGATCTGAGGAAAGAAAGTTCTGGGCTGAGGGAAGAGCAAATGCAAAGGCTTTAATATGACAATGAGAATGGCACCTGTGAGGATCAACACAGAGGCCAACTGTAGCAAGAGGGAGGTAAGCCCAGGATGGATCAGTAGGAAACAAAGGAGAGGTGAGCAGGGGCCAAACCATCTAGGTGTGCCGTTGTATGAAATTTGGATTTTAATCTGAGTGTTGTAGGAAATCTTTTGAGAACTGAAGCAGGAAACTGACACGACAGATATTACAAAAAAACCCAAAAAAACCAAAAAAACCAAAAAAACCCAATCACTCAGACTGCTCTGAAGGAACAATGCTGGAATTAGAAGAACCAGTAATTTATTACAATAGTTCAGAGAAGAGATGATGGGTATGAGCCAGGGGGACAGGAGCGGAGGTCACTGAAGTTGGGATTTTTTTGAAATTAGACAACAGGACTTGCTGATGAATTAACTGTAGAATGAGAAGAAAGATGGAAGTCATGGGTGACTCCAAGGTCTTTAGATGATGCAACAGGGTTGGTAAGGTGGGAAGATTGGGGGAAAATTGAGTTTAGAGAAGAAATAAAAACTATTGTCTTAAATGAAATTTGAGGTACTTCTTAGATATCCAAATGTAGATATCTAGTAGGCAGTTAGATATTTGCATTTAGAATTCAAGAGAGAAGTCAGGAATGCTGAATCAGTGCTGGGACCCAGGAGCTGAAGTTGTTTAGTCTTGAAATGGATGCAAAATCCTAGGTACTGGAGGTAGATAAGGAAGAGGATGGAGTCTTCAATGTTTAAAAGCTGGGAAGAGAAGGATTCATCTCAGCTTAAATGTCACCCTCTGCAGGAAGAAAGACTTCCCTGACCCTTCAAGGTACGTTTTGCCCCTAGTTGATCCCAGAGGACTCTGTGGCTTTTACATCTATCAGTAACCCTTATGACACAATAATGCAATCTCCTATTTCTCATTCCCCTCCAAACTGTGAGCTTGTAGAGGAGAAAAACCTTGTCTTGTATGCTTTTATATCCTCAGCATCTTGTGTAGGGTTTGGCTTCTTGAATAAATGAACTGTTTACATATGTAAGAAAATTTGGGGATATTTAATTTTAATAATTAAAGTCATCAAAAGTGTTCTTAAAAAACTGACTTTCTTGTTTTTAAATAATGTATCAGTAATTTTTCCAATTAAAGCTTCTCTTATCTATCTATTTGTATGCAAAATATTTTAAAAATCTACCACCATAGGTATCCATGTTAATGGATAGGAAGAATCAGTATTGTCAAGATGTTAGCTCTTCATAACTTAATCTATAGATTCAATGTAATAGCAATCAAAATCCCAGCAAGTTATTTTGAGAATATTGACAAACTGATTTTAACTCTATACAGAAGCAAAAGACCCAGAATAGCAACACAGTATTGAAAGAGAAGAACAAAGTTGGAGGACTGACAGTACCTGACTTTAAGATTTACTATTGGGGCGTCTGGGTGGCTCAGTTATTAAGCATCTGCCTTCGGCTCAAGTCATGATCCTGGAGTCTGGGGATTGAGCCCTGCATCGGGCTTCCTGCTCTGTGGGAAGCCTACTTCTCCCTCTGTCACTCCCCTTGCTTGTGTTCCCTCTCTGGATGTGTTTCTCTCTGTCAGATAAATAAATAAAATCCTTTTGTAAAAAAGATTAAATATTAACCACAATAATCAAGAGAGTGTAGTATTGACAAAATAATGAATAGATCAATGGAACAGATAAAGAACTCAGAAATAAGCTCATATACATATAGTCAATTGATATTTAACAAAAACAATAAATGTAGAAAAAGTCTTTTCAAGAAATGATGCTAAAATAATTGGACATCCACTCACATACACAAAATGAATCTAGACACAGACTTTACACACTTCACAAAAAGTAAATCAAAACTGATAGAATTAAATGCAAAGCACAAAACAATGAAACTCCTAGAAGATAACAAAAAAAAATCTAGATAACCTTGTGCAAATTAATGGCTTTTTAGATACAATACCAAAGGCATGATCCACAAAAGAAACACCTGATAAGCTGGGGTTCATTATAATTAAAATCTTCTGCTCTGTGAAAAACACTGCCAAGAGAATGAGAAGTCAATACATAAACTGGAAGAAAGTGTTTGCAAAGGCATATCAAATAAAGGACTGTTATCCAAACTATACAAAGAACTCTTAAAACTCAACAATAACAAACAACCCAATTTAAAAAATGGGCAAAAGATCTGAATAGACGCCTCACCAAAGAAGATTAAAAAGATGGCAAATAACCATATGAAAGGATGCTCAATATCATATGTCATTAGGGAAAAAACAATTTAAAGTAACAATGAGGTAATGCTACATATCTATTAGAATGGCTAAAATATAAACACTGACAACAATAAATGCTGGAGAGGATGTGGAGCGACAAGAGCTCTCATTCATTACTGGCAGGAATGCAAAATAATACAGCTACTTTGGAAGACAGTTTGGCAGCTTCTTATAAAACTAAAAATACTCTTACCATCTGATCCAGAAATTGCATTCCTTGTTATTTACCCAAAAGGACTGAAAGCTTATGTCCACACAAAATTGAGCACATGATGTTTATAGCAGTTTTATTCATAATTGCCAAAACTTGGAAGCAACCAAGATATCCTTTAGTAGGTAAATGGATAAGTAAAATGTAGTAGAGCCTGGTGATAGAATATCATTACATGCTAAAAGGGAATGAACATCAGGCTATGAAAAGACATGGAGGAATCTCAAGTGTACATTACAAAGTGAAAGAAGCCAATCTGAAAAGGCTATGTACTGTATGAGTCTAACTATATGACATTTCGGAAAGCGCAAATTGTAGAGACAGTAAAAAGATCAATGGTTTCCAGGGATTAACAGGGAGTGAGGCAGAACATAGTCGATTTTCCACCCATAAGTCAGATTTTTATTTATTTTTTTAATTTTTAAAAAGATTTTATTTATTTATTTGACAGAGAGAGAGAGAGAGATCACAAATAGGCAGAGAGGCAGGCAGAGAGAGAGAGGAGGAAACAGGCTTCCTGCTGAGCAGAGAGCCTGAAGCGGGCCTCGATCCCAGGACCCTGAGATCATGACCTAAGCCGAAGGCAAAGGCTTTAACCCACTGAGCCACCCAGGCGCCCCAGATTTTTATTTTTAAAAATTTTTTATTATGTTATGTTAGTCAGCATACAGTACATCATTAGTATTTGATGTAGTGTTCCATGATTCATTGTTTGCATATGACACCCAGTGCTCCATGCAGTACATGCCCTCCTTAATACCATCACCAGGCTCACCCACCCCCCCAACCCTCTCCCCTCTAAAACCCTCAGTTTGATTCCTGGAATCCACAGTCTCTCGTGGTTCATCTCCCTCTATGATTTTAAGGATAGTGCAACTATTTTGTATGATACTATAATGTCATTATACACTTGTTAAAACCCATAGAATGTACACCAAGAATGAACCCTAATGTAAACTATGGACTTTGCGAGATGAGGATGTAGCAATGGAGGTTCATTAATTGTAATGAGTATATGACTCTGGTGAGAGATGTTGACACTTGGAGAGGCTGTGTGTCAGGGGGAAGAAAAGAATATATGGGAGCTCTCTGCTCAATTTTGCTGTGAACCTAAAGTTACTCTTAAAAAATAGTCTATTTAAAAATATCATCATTTGGGTATCACTGTCCTCCACTTCTTAATGTTCACTGTCTTAAAAATAACTGTTTCCAATTTATGGATGTATATAATATAGTGGAAATTGTCTTCCTGGAAGTGGAAGTACCTCCTTTCTGACCTCTTTTCTAACTCACTGATAAAATTATGTCAGGAGAAATGAATTCTACACTAATTTTTTGTGTAAAAATTATACCTTTTTGTGTTTAAATTCCTTTAAGAACTGCTAATCTTAGGGAAATCTTTAGAAACAGTTTACTAATGGCATAACTAGTTTTCATGCCCACTTTTGAAGAGAGCAGCCTTCGGTATCACCCCACTCTTTCAGGTGGAGCCTTTTTAAGACCCATGTCCAGTGCCTTGCGATCTCCTGAGCCTCCAGAATTCCTCTCACATCCTATTTTACTCAAGTCTTTACTCTCTTTTGGTTCAGACAGTCTGTTCTGGACTATAGCCTGCCCTTGGCTAATACAAACCAGAGAGAATGGATATTATTGGGTAAGTACACTGTCTCTGCATTTTAATAGACTGTCTGTAAATGATGCTCTAATACACAGTAAAGACTCCAATGACAGAAATTCTAGGTGTGCTGGTAGGTTGGTGGAAGTGATATTTTGAGGTAGGTCAGAATTTTGATATTCCTTTATCACACACATTTGGCTGGCTCCTAGTCTCGCTTTTTTTAGGGTCACCCTCGTCAACAGATGAGTGCTTTTGGCTCTTCCTTTATTAATAAAAATTAATTGGTTTCCACTTTTGAATTTCTCTGTATTTCCTTTAAAAAGAGTAATAAGTAAAAGTAAAATGGTCATGTCATTCTTTCCATCATAATTAGTCCCAAGAGAAATAACAGTAAAGCATAGAACTTAAAGGATCTAGAAGCATTTTTTTGTTTGTTTCTAAATGTCCTTGCTTTATGTACTGAAGCACTAAAACTAGTTTTTCTGAAACCTGTGATGTTTTTTATCTCTTTGAACCTAGTCTCATTTTACAAATATGAAAGTGACTTCATAGTAACTTCTGACAATTGGTAGATGGGGCAGACTCCTGGAAATAAGTCAATGTAAAATGAAATGGAGACTCAGCAGATAGTAAGCTGCTGAAAGTTCACGACCGCATATGTTAGCTAACTAATTTGACAGTGTACTGCCTGAATTTCCTGAACGAATGCAAAATTCCACTTTTGTGATAATCAAGACAAGAAAACAAAGAGGTAATGGTAAGTAATGATGAATATTTCTTTTATATATATGCATGAGGTGTGGCGTGTGTAGACAATACCGTGGCTTTGTCTTTGGTGTTGGGAAAAGAAACATAAAACAGTAGAGGTAGAAAGACCGTCCTTGTCCTCAAATAATTTACAACCGACTTGAATTAATTCCAAATAAAAGTATTTAGCCCAGCAGGAAATAAAAACCTGAAGGTGAACAAGCACACAAAACCCTCAGATCTCCCCATTCTTAGCCATGTGAAAGAGTGATGATGTGCTCATGATTGAACAAAACCACAAAGGGGGGTGCTCTCAGATCCCAAGTCGTGGCGAATGTTGCATCATCTGAACTGAAGTTCACTGTAACAACAGACCAGACTTACTGGGACAAGCCAACAAGTACACGGACGAAGGAGTCTGGTGAAGGAGTCCTGTATTTATAAACATGGTTCTGCTTCATGACATCATACTCGGTGTGGTTATGTTTTGCTCATTTCAAAGCAAGGGACATCTGTCCTATCCTAAAGAAACCAGACCATTCGAGGAGAAAATCCATTTCATTTAGAAAAAATGTACACTTAAGTACATGAACTGTATCATCAACACTGAGGACAGTGCATTTCTATTACATGAATACTAGATGCTGAAAGTATCCTGATTATTTCTATGGACAAGATTTTTTACTATCTAAAAATAATTATAGGTACTCATTGAAGTGGCATAACTTTCTAGTCTAATCTATTATTTGAAAAGCAAATTTGTCTATTGGAACCTAAAGATGTGTGTTACAGGGTTATTTCATACATGGCAGATTCTCAAAGTCCTGCAATAATGACATTGATATAGTGCCACTACTCTGTTATAACCTTTGTATATTATTTAAGTGTAACAAATACTTCATTCATTGCTTGCCCTAAACTTTGCATTTGGTGACATTCTTGCTGCTGTGTTAATATCAGGTCTATTAAGCTGGACCTCATGGTCCATTACCCTTTCTTTAGATTTGACCCCATGAAGTTTAGGGGTCTTGAGCACAGTGTGAAAAAGCAAAGGGTTTCACTCTCACCCAAGGAGCTCATTAGGACTTTATAGAAACACAATAAATACTCACATAGTACTAACATTTCTACTGAGGGATGCTCACCAGACACACAGCCTGGTGTCAGAAGGTGCCCATTGTTCCCTTTATCTAGGCCTGCACACTGATTCAGCCCACTAACTAAAGAGAGTGCTCATTTGTAATCTGGCATCTTTTTCTTTGTAGGAAATATTCACTTACTGGTATTTTGGCTTACTGGGATTTTTTTTCTCCCTTTCTATGTCTTGACCCATTTCTTAAAGCTTCCACCCAAAATCTGGGTTGTATAACTTCAATCAACTTTCACAGTTCATGAAACACTTCCAGTGGAAAGTGCTGACAACAATATCTGGACAGCAGGCCCTTATTCTCTCATAAACTACACTATAATTCACTGATCCTATTTGCCTTATTAAATTCAGTTTTATAATACAGGTAAATATTAGATTGGCTTAGGGGCACCTGCCACCAACACTGCTACTTTAGCCTTATTTTAAAGTCTAGTGTGCATTAACTCTCTGATATACCTTCTCATATTTAAAATTTTATAATAAAGAGTTATGTCATTCATTACATAGACCAAAATTTGATTATATCACATTACATGCCCAACCACCACAATAATCAGATTTCCCTTTTTAAACATATTTTAGTCTGAGAGTGTCATGAAACATTTTCTTCCAGGGGCTTGTAGGCAGCATGAAATGGGATAATGGAATTTCTATCCAGAAGTAGAAGCAGTTTGTTACTGTGAAGTCCTTTTCCCTAGGGATGGCTTTTATGAGGTACGGTTGGGGTTTCCAATTCTACTATTCAAATTAATCAGATTTTCTTGGGCAGAATGCCTCTGGAACCCCTACAAAGACTCTTTTCCTCTTCATACTCTGCAAATTACTTAATGAAAACACTGGATTACACAAAACAAAAGGATTTTTCTGCTTATGTCCATCAAGCATTGATGGTTTTATTTTTGTTTCTAAAACAAGAAAACGAAGGGACAATTTTGTTTTACAAAGTTTAGATGAATCACCTCACTGCATAATATTGGCAACTTGGGAAAATATTGGCAACTCAATAATTTGCAACTTGAGACCATGTGATAAGGCTCAAATATAAGCTAAATTTACCATCTTTTTTTTTTTTTTTAAAAACTAACCAGCTACTCTTTAAAGAGAAAAGTGATTTAGAATGTAGGGCATGCTTTACTTTGGCAAAGGCCAAGAACATTCTCTCATCTTTTACAATGTTAGGAATTCTGCTATTCATATTATAGATACAAAATTGGATAAGACTATGCTAGAAGTAAACAGCTTGGTGAAGCAGACTCAACTAAGCATCATACAACATTAAAAACATGTACCATTAATGGAGGCTGGGACAGGAGGGGAGTGTAAGAGGACAGAAGGAGAGGGGAAGAATAAACTTTGAAGGCATCTTTTTCTTTGTAGGAAATACAAAGAAAATTAGTGGGGGAAAGACATTTTATGCAGATTGCACAGCATGAGGAAAGACAAACAGGTGTAAAAATTCCTGGTGTATGTAGGGAGTAGCTCTAACTGCACACCTGAGGCAGGAAGCCAGGAGTTGGGGAAGTGAGGAGACACATGCTTGGGAAGGTCAGGAAGTGCTAGCATGTGAAGGGCTCTGGATATCCTGCTAAGAAGGAATTTGATATTTCTCTTGGTGACATGAAGGATTTCAAGGATCCACTGAAGGAAATGAAAGAAACCACTAATATAGTCAGATCATTGCTCTAGGAAGATAATTGATGGCAAGCTGGAGGATAGTCAGGAGAGGGGGTAATTTGTTCACAGAGAATGATAGAGGCTATTACAAAAATATGTGAAGGCAAACCATAAAGGCCTAAGCTAGGGAATTGCAAAAGAATAAGAAATAATATATTTAGGAGACATATATGAAGAATTAATATAATTTAATGACCAACCACGTATGCAGATGAGCGGTGAGAGATAAGAGAAAGAGATAAGCCTAAAGTCTCCAGACTTGGTGACTGTAAATAGTAATTCCTGAGAGCAGGTTCATGGAGAACATGGTAAGTTTGGTTTTGAACATGATAAGTCTGAGACACTAACTGGGGAAGCACTTCAGGTTATTAGAAATACAAATCTAGAACTCAGGGAACATGTCAGGTAGAGTTTGGGGATCATCTTACAGAAGTGAAAGGGGAAGCCATAGCTGAAATCATTCAGGGAGAGAAGTTCAGGGAAAGCAGAAATACCTCCTATCACCTCCAAATGACAGCAAGCTTTCCGTGATGTCTTTTTGAGAAAGAATTTAAGGCCCCTTTCAGGCAGAGTGGGAGAGAGCACCATGAATGATGATCATATCCACCACTGGTTCCAGAGAGGGAAGCGGTTGCATCTGTGTCAGACATTAGCCATTCCCAGTAAGAAAAAAAAGGAACTCAAGAACAAACCCCTAGAGAATACCAGTCCTTAAGGGACAGTGGGAAATTTTGTGTAGGTAAGAGAGAACAAGAATAGAGTTAGGAGGAAAATGAGCCAGTGTATAGTACTGTAGTACTTAATTCAGCATCTCAGACCTCATAGTCAGAAGTATTTGTTGAAGGGATGGATAAGTTAATAAAACCAAATGTTGACAACTATACTGCAATTGGAGTGATATGGAAGGTCAGCAGCATGGTTCATCATGATAACAATATCCCCAGGTGCCTTGGGTTAAGGATTAATGCTTTGGTTATTTTTTCCATCAGAGTGCTGTTTTCCCACTTTTCACATAAATATGGCCATTAGTCTAGTGTATGACCATTTGGAATATTTGGGTTAATACTACAGAAAAAAATTCTTAAAATAGTATCAGGATAAGAATTTGTATGACTTGGTATAGGAAGTTAAGTTGAGAAATTAAGTGTAGAAAAATAATGGTTAAAGAAAAAAAAATGAAAATGAAGGAAGGGTCCTCTTTCAGATGTATCCAGAAAGGAGAGCTAAATTCTCCCTTTTATAGCCTCAAAGACAAATTCTTTTAAGAACAGAAGGAGAGAAGAGACACCCCATCAATCAGATAATGTAGAGAATCAAATACTTCTAGCCAGCAGTGAGCATGAAAACACCACCACCCTGTTACTCAGGCATTTTGTATTTGAAGAGACTTCTTGGCCTCTGAAACTTGGCTCCAAAAAAGGTAACTATTCACCCATTAAATACTTTCTTCCGAACATCAAACCTGTGTATGACACTGTGCACCTTGTCATGGGTGTTGGCAGAATCAATGAAAAGATGAGTAAGATCTATAAGTAAGTGGAATGTAGTTGCTACCACGAAGAGACAAAGTGTTGGTACTGTATTATGTCTGTCCATTGGCAGTAGGGCAAGGGGAATAAGTGCCAATACAAAAACACAAATATAAATAAGTAGACTATTCAGCAATTATGATACATCTGGGGAGATAAATTCCAAAGAAGGAAGAAATCACATCTTCCTTCTCTGGAAGGAAGGAATCAGAATTAGCAAAACCTCTTTGGAAGGCTTTCCAAACTCTTCCAAAGAAGAACAAGACTGGCAAAACCTCTTTGAAGAAGATAGGTTTTGCATCGAACCCTAAGGAAACCCTAAGGGAAAAAAAACGCATACAATTCTCATCAGTAGGTAGTAGGAGGCAAGGTAAGGCAGGTAACTTGAGCAAGGGCAAAGGAAGAAAAGTCTGGCAAATTCTAGAAGAGGGTATGAATCAACTGAGCCCCAGAAGACATTTGAGAACTCCGGAGCCTCCGATTCTGCTCTTTAGCATCCCATCTTACTTCCTATCACTCCTTTTGTGTCTCCTTTGGCCTTGGGTTGGGCACTGGTTGCTTGGGCTCCTGCTAAAGGAAGAAGTGTGAAGGTACCCTCCCATGTCACTTCTATCTCCTATGCTTCATAATGTTCTGAGATGACGCCAACACAGGTTTTGCAAACCAGCATCCCCCAGCTGTTGGAAGAAGAATTTATGGATGTAAATATGAAAACCTAATAGGACCTAAAACAAAAGAACATTCTCTAAAAATGGGAAGGCAGGTATCAGTCTTCTCACATGGGCTATGAGGAGGTGCTTGAAGAGGGACTCCAATATTTCTGAACTTTTATAGATTCAAGGGTTGGAAAATAGGACCTATCTTTGGATAAGGGTCTTTGGATAAGGGTTTTTTGTTGTTTTTGTTTGTTTGTTTGTTTGTTTTAAGCACAGTTTTTTTGGTCAGTTTTTTAATCCTGAAGATGTGATGTGTCCTGCCCTACTTATTGTTCTAGGGGCAGCCCTGAATTGGTCATCTAAACTCAGCTGTTTCTAACAGAGGTAGAGAAAGTCTTGCTGTGATTACATGCTGGACTTTTGACTTTCATTTCCCAGAATTTGGTATAAGCTTCTCGGTGGCAAAATCTGTATTTTATACTCCTTTATGTCTGCCACATTTCATTTTATCTTGCTTATTTTGTCTTGATTGAATATTATCTGGCCCTCTACTTTACTCAGTTATTTAAACATATAACAGTGGGAGAGAGGAGGCTCTGAGAAAGATTTTCATTATCCCTTGGGCTTTTTAATAGCTTTCCTCAAACCTTATTTTTTTAAGTATAAAATTAATATATACCTCACAATAGCCAAATGGTGGAAACAATCCAAATGTCCATCAAGAAACAAATGGATAAATAAGATGTGGTATATACACACAATAGAGTATTATCCAGCCACAAAACTGAATGGCATTCTGATATATGCTACAACACGAATGAACCTTAAAACCATCTATTGAAAGATGCCAGACACAAAAGGCCACATCTTGTACAATTCTGTCTATATGAAATATCCAGAATGGACAAATCTATGGCGACAAAAAACAGATCAGTGATTGTCAGGCACTGGGAGAGAGTGGGAAATGAGGAATAAATGCCTGGTTATGTATAAAGTTCTCCCTTTGAGGTGATGAAGAAGTTCCAGAACTAGCTAGTTATTGTGAATGGACTTAAGACTGCCTGGTACACTTTAATATGGTTAAAATGATAAATTGTAGGTTAGGTGTATTTTGCTGCAATAAAAAATAAATTAACAAAATTTAATCATGCTCATCATAGAAAGTTTATCTCCCCACTAAAGTAAATTCCTTGACAGGGGTGCCAAATAAAATACTACACATATACTAAAGAATTATTCATTGTTTATCTGAAATTCTAATCTAACTAGATGCCTATATTTTTTCTGCTAAATCTGGCATACTACTGAGAGTGAAAGTTTTGTTTTTGTCATTGCTTTATTCTAAGCACTTAGGATAGTGTCTGGAACATGGTAGATACATCCTCAATAAGTATGTTACATGAATATAAATTTGAAAAGCATATAAAAATAGAAACTACATTATAGAAAGAAGAAACAAATCATTCATAGATCCACCAACCAAGAAAAAATAACTTGGCATTTTTGGCTACTTCTACCAAGAGCCTTCTATATATTTCTTTTCTTGGTTGCTAATACTGTAGGCCAACTGCATATCCTACTTTTTCAATGATGACTTTAATGGAAGCATCCTCCATGCTACCAAGCTCTCCTAATAAACATAAATTGCAAAAGCTGAATGATGATGTACTGTGTAGCTCTATTATAGTTTACTTACCTATTTTCATATCATAAAATAATCTGTTAACTTTTTCTTAATGTGTTATACATGGTGTGTCAGGAAACATACTGGTCTCTAAATCTTTGTTTTTGAATTTCCTAAGACAAATTAATAGAAGAGTTATTAAATAGAAGGAAATGTACATCTTACAGCTGTCAATCTGTATGGCTGATTTCCAAAGGATCAGGCTAATATATGCTTCTGCCTGTGATGAATTCAACTGCTTATTTCACTGCCCTGGCCGCTACCTTTATGACAGCCTAAAATTTTTGCTAATTTGACAGAGGAAAGAGACTCTTATTTATTTTAACTTAGGACTTTAAAAAATATGAAAATTGAACATTTCCTCACACATTTGCTTATCAATCATTTCTTCTGTGACTAGCTTCAGATGATTTACTTAGTGGCAAGTCTTGTTCTCATTAATTTGTATATACTTATTCTAGATCAGAGATATTAACCTTTTGCCTACCAATGTTTTAATAAATACCATTTTTGGTCTGCTGTTAAATTTGAGTCATTCCTTTTGTGATAAGGGCTTTATTACAAGATAGGATTGCTGGTTTATTTGTTACTATCTCTCATGATTTTCTTTTGGTCTGAAATGCTGGCAGGGTCAGCATCATCTCAAGGTCTCAATGTCTGAGAGTAGACAAAAGGAAAGAATGTAAAGAAAAAGCAAGAGCACTTGGTCATCAGAGAGCATCATTATTGAACAGGTTTCCCTCTTTCTCTTGTAGGGTGCTGTTTGTTTGGTCAGTCACAGCCTGAACCACTGCTCTGTTTCCTTGAGTGTGTGCAGCCTTACCATCAAAGTCCATGCCATACTCCCATGTCTAACTTCTTCCAATTTTTTTTTCCAGAAAATTTACTTTGCTGGAAAGATGATGGTCACTTTTACACCCACTTACCACCCAGTGGTTTTTGATACTGTTGACAAATATTCACGAAACTTACACAATGAAAAGTTTAGCCTTGGAGCATTCATTTTGAGGTGAACACGAATGAAGAAAACTTTGTACCTAAAGTTCACAACTATCTGTTAGGACATGAAAAATAACGCACTGGCAACAACTCAACTTAAATGGACCGACTGTCCTATGACAATAGACCAGTATCTGACATCATTGTTGAGGGGGTGAAAGAAAATATTAGAACTTCTGCTTATATGTATTTGCAGATCACCTCCTTGTAAGGTTTTTTATTATTTATTCACTTTATAATGTATATATTTAGTAAATAAATAAACATAAGTTGGAGGAATACACTGATTTTTTTAATGACAGGGTGCACAAAAATGCCTTGGAAATGACTGTAAGAGATAACTAGGAAGTATAACTATTAGTTAGACTAAATATGAAGAGAAACACTGAGTAAGGTTTCATTCATATGTATTAGCTTCCCATCACAGAGCTGAATGGCATCCAAAAGTTATTTTTTATAAGATGGGTTTTCACTTCTTTTGAGAATATTTGAATGAAATCTGATTGCACTAAGAAAATTTACTCAGGCAGGAGGTCCAAACTCTGCCAATGGTAAACTATCAGTAATTTTAGAGTAAAAAAACAAAACACCAAAACTTTGAGCCCAAATGGGATGATGTTATTTTAAACCAGTTAAACTAAAGAAAGTTTTATTTCTAAGAGGTGTCCTGCTTAGCAATTAAGGAAGACAGAGAAAGGCACTGTTTGAGCTCATGAGAGAAGAGTGATATATGCTATAATACATTCCATTTTTTGAGTTATATTTTTTGTATGTTTTACTACTATTCTAAATTTGCTTTGTCATAATTTTAACATCAGCATATAACTGATATCTAGCATCTCCACTATTTCCTCTTCCAGATGTGCCTTAATCAGGCAAAAACTAGGGAAATGGTAGATGTGACTGCTAGCAGTTGACAGCTTTTGTAGTGTTTGCCCAGGTTGCAATGACCCTGTGATGGGACCTCCTGTCCTACTGAGGCCATTTTGAGAGCAGAACTCCACCCTTCAAGGACAACTTTTATTATAGTTATGGTACTGACCACAATGTGGTGGGTCAAATCTCCATGAAGATTTGGGAGTAGAGGAAACTGATGGCAGAAGAAAAAAAGGAATGAAAAACAGAGAAGGTGAGTGGAGAGGCAGGATTATGAATTTTCTGGAGATTCCTATTTTCATTTGCTCTGCATTCCCTTGAATTACTATGCCCTTCTGATACATTTCTCCTTTTGTTTTTTAAAAGCTATCTACAATTGGTTTCAGATACCAGGAACCACTGTGCTCATGCACACATTACATGTTGGCCTTCACAACTTTAGTGTGTGGAATGATATGCTGGCAGATAGAAAGCTGTTCATTCTCCTATCAGAAGGTATTCTGAATACCCAAGCACAGCTCTGTTCTGCTTAATTCAGCAGGCATAGTTTCCCTGCAGGTTCCTTCACATATGTTAATAGTTTGTGTGACTGGCCAACTGCAGTTGCTAAAGTGGCCATGGTCATTAGCTTTATCCTTCTGACAGTTGCTTTTTCAATATGTTGCATGGCCAAAAACGTATCTTCTGCCATGAATCAATTGTGCTACTTTAAATGTGTCTGTTGTTCTGCAGGAGTGTTTTTCCAGTGAAGGCATGGACTCCTGGGAGCTTTTGTCTACAGAAGTAGAGGAACTGGAGGCCAGGCTTGGAGACTCTAAGGGGTGTCCTCTTTAACAGCCTCAGCCTCAGCCTCAGAAAAGGCAATGACAGTACCCTTATGAGGAGCTACAGGTTTCTTATGGGCAAATAGGAGCTCAACTTAGGTGTCATTTGAATAAAAAGAAAATTACTTTGCAGTCAAAATGGTGAGGTCTGAATGTACTAGTTACATTTCCTAAAGTAAGAGATTCTGCTTAACTCATCAGCAGACAGCTGCTCACATAATTTGATTTGAAGGATATTGCAAGGTTTCTCTTTCCAAAAAATAATTCCCTTACAGAGCATATCACCCACTCGTACAGGAAATTCCAAACTTCTTTGATCAGACAACTTAGGGAGAGTCAGGAATTGTCCCCAGAAGGTTAAATTGCAGATGTTATCGAGGAGCAAAGGAGATTCCTGGGGATTCTATTGATTGCTCATTGTACAATAGCAAGCATTGGTTTATTATTAGAACAAAAAACTGTTCCCTATGAAACCAGAAAAGTGGTAGGGCTGAGAGATAACTGCACATGAGTGGTGAAGTTAGAGGATGTTATCAAATAACCTAGGGTCGACATTGATCATCAGAGCTGAACATGGAAGACTGGCATAAGAAGGGTTGACACAATGACCCCATTGTGGTTAGGATACTAGAGCAATTATAAAAGAGACCAAAGGCAGCATGAAGAAATGTCCAGGGTGAAGATATAAAAACAGAATGTCTCAGGGGCCTCAAAGGTTTACCTTGCTATCTTGTTGATCAGAACAACTAGCTATTTGAAGAATTTGTATTAATACCTGGAACTATTCTCTTGAGTTCCTCAAATATCCGCTATTTCTTTGAAAAAGGAAAGATCAGTTATGAATGACTACTTCTGTTCTTCTGCCCCTTTTTTCCTTAGTGAAAATTCCAGGTTTTTTTATTACATTATTTTATTTTTTCAGTGTTCCAAGATTCATTGCTTATGCCCCACACCCAGTGCTCCATGTGATATAAGCCCTCAATACCCACCGCCTGGCTCACCCATCCCCCCACTCACTTCCCTTCCAAGACCCTCAGTTTGTTTCTGAGTCCAAAGTCTCTCATGTTTCGTCTCCCTCCTGAGTTATGCCAATACACATTTCCTTTCCTTTTCCTATTGTCCTCCATATTACTCCTTATGCTCCACAAGTAAGTGAAACCATATGATATTTAACTTTCTCTGCTTGGCTCATTTCACTCAGCATAATCTCCTCCAATCCTGTCCATGTTTCTACAAAAGTTGGGTATTCATCCTTTCTGATGGAGGTGTAGTATTCCATTATATATATGGGTCATATCTTATTTATCCATTTGTCTGTTGAAGGGCACCTTGGCTCTTTCCACAGTTTGGGAATTGTGGCCACTGCTGCTATGAACATTGGGGTACATATGGCCCTTCTTTTCGCTACATCTGTATATTTGGGGTAAATACCCAGTAGTGCAATTGCAGGGTCATAGGGTAGCTCTAATTTTTTAAGGAAACTGCACACTGTTTTCCAAAGCAGCTGCACCAACTTGCATTCCCACCAACAGTGTAAGAGGGTTCCCCTTTCTCCACAGTCTCTCCAACACTTGTTTCCTGTCCTGTTAATTTTGGCCATTCTGACTGGTATAAGGTGGTATCTCAGTGTGGTTTTGATTTGAATTTCCCTGATAGCTAATGATGAACAGTTTTTCATGTTTCTGTTAGCCATTTGTATGTCTTCTATGGAGAAGTGCCTCTTCATGTCTCCTGCCCATTTTTTGATGTGATGATCTTTATTTTGGTTGTTGAGTTTGAGTAGTTCTTTACAGATCTTGGATATCAGCCCTTTGTCTATAGTGTTATTAGCGAATATCTTCTCCCATTCTGTGGGTTGCCTCTTTGTTTTGTTGACTGTTTCCTTTGCTATGCAGAAGCTTTTTATTTTGATGAAGTCCCAAAAGTTCATTTTCGCTTTTGTTTCCTTTGCCTTTGGAGACGTGTCTTGAAAGTAGTTGCTGTGGCCGATGTCAAAGAGGTTACTGCCTATGTTCTTTTCCAGGATTTTGATAGATTCCTGTCTTACATTGAGGTCTCTCCTCCATTTTGAGTTTATCTTTGAGATAAGGCATAAGAGAATGGTTGAGTTTCATTCTTTTATACGTAGCGGTCCAATTTTCCCAGCACCATTTATTGAAGAGACTGTCTTTTTTCCATTAGATATTTTTTCCTGCTTTGTCAAAGATTATTTGACCATTGAGTTGTGGGTCCATATCTGGACTCTCTACTCTGTTCCATTGGTCTATGTATCTGTTTTTGTGCCAGTACCATGCTATCTTGGTGATCACAGCTTTGTAATAAAGCTTGAAATCAGGCAACAAGATGCCCCCAGCTTTGTTTTTCTTTTTCACATTTCCTTAGCAATCCGGGGTCTTTTCTGGTTCCATATAAATTTTAGGATTGTTTGTTCCAGCACTTTGAAGAATGTTGGTGGAATTTTTTTTTTTTTAAGATTTTATTTATTTGACAGAGAGAAACACAGGCAGACAGGGAACACAAGCAGGGGGAGTGAGAGAGGGAGAAGCAGGCCTCCCGCCGAGCAGGCAGCCCGATGTGGGGCTCGATCCCGGGTCTCCAGGATCATGACCTGAGCCGAAGGCAGTCGCTCAACCAACTGAGCCACCCAGGTGCCCCATTGGTGGAATTTTGATCAGGATGGCATTGAAAGTATAGATTGCTCTGGGCAGTATAGACATTTTAACAATGTTTATTCTTCCAATCCCTGAGCATGGAATGGTCTTTCATCTTTTTGTGTCTTCAATTTTTTTCATGAGTGTTCTATAGTTCCTCAAGTACAGATCCTTAACTTCTTTGGTTAGGTTTATTTCTAGGTATCTTATGTTTTTTGGTACTATAGTAAATGGAATCAATTCTCTTTCTATATTTTCACTATTAGTGTATAAGAACACAACTAATTTCTGTGCATTGATTTTGTATCCTGCCACATTACTGAAATGCCTTCTGCCCTTTTTAAAGAAAGGTATTACCTTCCCCTTACATGAAGAGGATTTATGGTGGCTATGTACACATCACTACAGCAGAATTGGATGGGTACCGATGTACACCCACACTAATTCACTGTTGCCCTGAAGTTAACCCTGATACCAGTGAAACTGGCATGTCTTTGGACTAAGGTTGCCAGATTTAGCAAATAAAATTACAGGGCATCAAGTTGAATTTGAATTTCAAAGTCAAATTCAAATTTAACTATGTGTTCTGTATTTTATCAGGCAACTCTACTTTGGAACTAATGGGGAGTGTCTTTTTCATAGACGTACTCATCATATTTATACAGAAAGCAACTAAGACTGGGAATTGAATATTCAATTTGACTCACAGAATAATTACTGGGCAGACACTTTCGTTTTGTGAATTACTGTGCTAGGCTGTGGGGAAATCAAACATGACTAAAATATCATCATTGTGTCTTCCATGTTTATGATCTAAAGGGAAAAGCATTTGTGTAAATAACCATCAGTAATACAGGGCAGAAGGAAATGTGCCAAATAGATTGTGTATTAAGACTATAGAAGAAGGAGTGATTAAGTTTGATGGAAAGAATCCGGATAGAACTTCAAAGAATATGCAGCATCTCTGTCAACAGAGAAGGGAGAAAGGGTGTTCCAGGCTCAGGGAACTATAAACATAGCAAAATCTGGGAGGGATAAATACTCATGGTCCATGTTTGAGAAGTACTGAGTACACTAGTACCAGGAGCACAGAACGTGGGGAGAAATGAGGTGGAGTTGATGCCGAAAATGCTACGTTAGGGCTGGATGGAGGATGGTCTCGGATGCTATGCTAATTAAGACTTACTTTCATGGCAAGGGTATGGAGGTGGAGGAAGAGCCTAAAGGTTCTGGTTTTTTGACCCTAAAGTGTTCTGAGATGAGAAGAACATAAATCCATCCTGTCTTGAGAATGACATCTGTAGTAACGTAATAATGAATGGGTGAGGCAAGAGTTCAGAGGCAGGGAGTTTTAGCTTAGCAGGATGATTACAATTATGGACAAAAGGAGAATTATACTCATGATTTTAGGAAAAACTAGCCACTTTCTCTTTAATGTACTGAAAAGCCTACTTTCTGGTGCTGAGGTGAAGTATGAGCCCCTTCAATGCCTCTTCTGTTGATCTTGGCCTCTAATGTCCTATTGGACCCAGACCTGCCATTTTCTTCCCCATAGCTGGCAGTTCTGTATACCCTGCATAACCAAGTGGTACCTGGGACAGTTCTTGGGATAACAAATATCCCTAAACCTCTCTGGACTAAAAAGCTGGACTCACCACTCTGTCCCTTATATAAAGGGAGGCACTTATGCTGGTTACAGGGATTGGGAGAAGCATGAGTAAATTACCTACCAAGAACAACTTCTTCCTTCTGTAGATTTGTAATTTCATGTTCTTTATGGAAAGGAAAATTTTATTTTTACCATTAAGTATGTATCTTCATTTACATGCTTAATTCTTAGTTTAAGTTGAGTTTCTTCACTGATAACCTGTATTTATATCTGTAATAAGAGATAAAACAAATCAATGCCCATGATGGTAACTAAAAGTCATTAACTATTATTAAATACTACAGATTTTCTAGTCATGGTATTAATTTATATGAATTATCACATTTAATCTTCCCACTACCTTATGAAAGGATCAAAAATATTATTAAGAGATAATTCATATAGGAAGAACAATGAAAATATCATGGGAATTATTAAAATTCTAAAAGGTATCTCAAAGACATTAAAATTATTTTTAAAAGATACCATTTTTACTTATTAACTTGGTACATATTAAGAAGAAATAACTCCAAGTGTTGGTTTTAATGTAGTTTAATGTACTACTAGTACAATGAAAATTGGTAAGACTTTTCTGGAAGGCCAATTTTCAGTAAGTGAGATTTTCATGTCCCATGATCTAGACATTATATGTGAGGAAATTAGTGCCAGATAAATAATTAGAAAGGTATAAAACATTATGGTATAAGGATGTTCACTATGATATTATTATCAGAAAATGAAAAAGACCTAAATACTTAAGAATAAGAGATTTGTAAATTGTGTTTTAATTGCTGCTACAAGGATAATTGGTTAGGAGGATGGAATATGACTTTTTGTTCATTCTTTAAATTTCTTTGACAAAAGTATTATAGCAGTTTCAAAGTGCTCTCCATATTACTAAGACAGTATAGATTACAATACAAATAGTATTTTAACAGAAGTTATTTAAACTTCCTTCCTTATTTTTCTTTATATTCTGCTATCCATACAGTGGAGGAACAAATATGGCTTAAAAGTTTAATTTTTGTGTCTTTTTAAAGATCAATCAATAGTCTTCAAACCACAAATTTTAGGAATTTTTATACAATAATTGATATTTATATAATTCAGCCCATCAGTTCAGTCTTGTCATATTGTTAATTTTTTTTTGTTTTTTATTTTTTGAGTCTTTTTCCACAGACTGGATTCAGGCTGTAGTGAGCCAGTTTTGTTTTGTTTTGTTTTTTATTTTCTTTAAAATTTATTTTATTCTTGAATGAGAAAAAAGAAGTAATGTGAGCACCTAGCCAAACCACTGAATTCCCTTTTTCCCTGTTTAAATAAAATACTAAAAAAGAAAAAAATTATCTTGAACTCTATGGCTGTTTTAATTTACTGCTGCTAATTCTTTAGATGTAATTTCTCCCTCAACATACAAACTTGGTTTCATTTTGCCTTTTTGAATCTAGTGGGCTCTCTGTCTAAATTTTTCTATCCACCTGATAGTCAAAAGAACTCCTGGTTTCTGTAAGGATTAAGTCAGGAAGCAGTTTTTAACTACAACAAATTGAAACGTTTGCACAAGGAAGTGTTGCTTTTATAAGTGATGGGAAACTTCAAATTTGATTACAAGCAACCTTTGGCTTCCTATCTGTTCCACAATAGGCCATGTTGTTAAGGGCAATTTCCATGCACAGCATGTGGGTCCCATTTTTTCATCCTTAGACATGGTTGTTTACTGTTCAGCACTGTTTATGCATTTTAATCAGGCTTTTTCAGTCTCCCTTAATAAATCACTACGAAGCAAATGTACCAAAACAAGAACTATTATGCAGTATTGGTTGCCCTTACACAATATTTGCTGCCCTCAAGTTTCACTCAGTACCCAAATTTAAAAAATAATGACAACAAGAACAAAATCCATAGCCAAGAGTATTATATTTTGAATTGCAACATTTCTGGCTAAATGCTCTCTTTGAGCTCCATTCTTTAACAGTAGGAGCCTGACTTTAAAATTCAGTTCAAGCAAGAATGACTTAACAATTGGAACCTGCCATCAGTCCTTGGGACTGAAAGTCTTTTTGATGGGATGAAGCTGACAGCCTAGTTCCTGCCTGGCAGGCACTCACATGGAATGAGCCTGTATTAGTGCAGATAAATGTTTAGACATTCAGGTATCTTGCTGCCTGAGAAGAATATTACGGGTTAAGGCAATGGTAAGCAGAAGAAAAAGGAGTTCACAGGCATTCATGCCTGAGTGAGGAAAGACAATGTCTTGTTAGCATCATCTGACAAGCAGGCAAAGCTAGTCTGACCTATCTCTCTTTCCCCCTTAAAGCTAAACTTTCATTTGTTTTAAAGTAAACCAAGGAAAAAGTACATTCTTTTTCCTTCAAGAATTTGTTGTTGTTGTTGCTGTTATTGAATTAAATGGTTTATCTTAACTTTGGTTTCTAGGATCAAAGGCAGATCACTAAAAGCTGTAATATTTTGAAGTGCTGGCCAGAGGTAAGAATGTCCTGAAAGGTAAAGAAGGCAAGGGACATTGTACAATACAGATTTGCATTTTAAAACATGACAGCACTTAGAATTCAGATCCGTCGATCAAGAGTGACATATTTTAGAAGAGTCACTGGAAAATTAATAGCATAAATATGTATGCCAATTTGAGGCTCTGAAGGAGAATTTACTAAGAATGAGAAATCATTGGAAAATATTTTAAGTGAGTAGATAGTCTCCAAACTAAGTATTTGGAAAGGTTTATAGTAACCTGCTTTGCACAACATCTTGTGTTACCCTTTGACATCACTGTATAAAATCCTCCAGAGGCCCCTGGAATTCAGCAGAGGAAGGTGCCACACGTAATTTCTTACAAACCTGGCCAGCCAGAGTGCTATTTTGCACATGGCCTGGAGAAAATATTTCATGAATGAGAAATCAAATTGTCATGTGTTTAATTAAAAGGTTGATACAGGTATTTGAGGATCTTTTCTGAAAGTATTCATCATGAAAGCAACAGGCATACCTTTAAAGGTGTTCTGATTTTCATTCTTGCACAGGACAAAAAAAAACATGAGTTTTTCTCGCCACCCAGAAAGTCACTCTTCACTTATTTTTGCATATAGATTTTTATCCCTTTTTTTGTCCAAATTCTTTTCCACAAGCCTTGATTTCCTTCCTCATGATGCCCTCCTTGTTACTGGTTGCATTAGGGATAAATAACCCGGAAAATATTACCTTTTCACAGTTTAATTTAGTTTTTCTCATAAATTGACCACAATTCTCTTTTAGTCCACAGTCTTTTGAGACAGAGGCTATCTGTGAACTCTTAATATTGATTCACCCCTTTCTCTTTCATGAATGAACACACATTTTGCATAGGTAATGGACTACACTTCTCAGCCTTCCTATGATTTGGTGTGCTGATATGACTGTGGTTTAGCCAATAAAATGTAAAGAAAAGTATTATGTGGATCATCCAGGAAATCTGCCTGGAATATAGATATGATGCTGGAGCTCTAGCAGCTATATGGACTTTGAGCATTGGACATCCTCACGTCCTATAGATAGCAGAGCTATGAACTGGAAGGATCCTCAGTCTTCAGTAACTTTATGGAGCTGTCATTCTAGTCCTGAGCCATGTTAGATTTCTCTGTTATACACAACTGAAATAACTGTAATGGATACACCCTGACTCAATTATGGGGAAAAATTAAGGGGAAAAGAAAAGATGGTTTGACATGCTTACCAGAAAATTAAACTACTAAAAAAAAAAATCACAAGGGAAAAAAGAGACAGCTTAACCCAGCTGGAATTTTTATACTTAGCAATTTTCTTTTTAGATATGTGTTTCTGATAGCTAAGTATCTATTTTAATCTATAAATGTTTATGATTTGGATAAATTCTCCCTATGTCTATGGCAAAATCACTGATTGGAAAAAATAGATGGGATTATTAGCATTAAAACTTTAAACCAAATGCCATCAGACATTAGGGAAACATGGTAGGGACTGGTGTTTATATCTGGTTTGGTTAGTACAAAGCATTTCTTTAAAGTTCTGTTTGCCTTAATAGTTTGGTTATGAACTGTTCACAGCTAAGAAGAAAAATATTTCTCAAATATCCTAATAATCAGAATGGTACTATTATCATCAAATAATAAATTATCATTTGTTATTGTTGCCAACATTTACTGAGTACCTATGACAAGTGAGTACTTTGCTAAATACTTTACTTATATTAATTTTATTTAATTCTTTCACCTGTAAAATAGAAATGTAATTCTTATTCTCACTTTCTAGTTGAGGAGTTCAAAGCCTAGAGAGTATATCAGTGGCTTTAGAAAATGGAGGATAAGGCATTTTAGACATCATAAGCAACTAGAAAAGTCAGAGGGGAACCCCAAGAAAAGTTTGCTTGAAGGCATCAGACTGCTGATGAGGTAGTGAATAACTAGTCCTCAAACCAGAAGATTATAAAAATACAGAAATGCGAGCTTAATACTTGAGGAGAGGTACACAGGAAGAGAGGAATGTTTTCTGTTAGAATGTGAAGGTTTGCGAAAGATGGCTGAATGGAGCACTTCAGGTTTATAGAGTGAGGGAAACAAAAATTCGAGTCCAGAACCTTCTGGAGTTTGGGGCTCAAGTAAAAATTTGACTTGGAACCCTGAAGGGCTAAACTTTACTAATAAAGGTCAACTCCATATAATTTAGCCCACATATCAATGTGCCCTAGAAAAATCACAATTCTTAAAATTAAATAAAGATATTCTGAATTCATAATATCCTCAGGTGCCTGACAGATGGAAATGAAAAATCCTCTCTAGAGAAAGACAACATTATCCTAGTTTCAAATGATTTCACAAATTTTTAAGTACAATATGTGGTCAGTCAATAATAACATGGCATATAAAGAGACTAGTTAGTATAAAGACAATCAGTAGAAACCACAGACAATAAACACAGAACCATAGGACCACTAGATATTAAATTAATAAAATGCAGGCTTTAAAATAGCTTGGATGCCAAATTCAGGGAAGTAAAAAATAAAATAAATTCAGTTGAGAGCTAGAAACTACAAAAAATGACATGGTCCTTTGACTCCTCTAAAAATCCTTATGAGAAAATAAATTTTAACCACCTTAATAAAAATTAAGAAATTAGTGGATGGATTATCAATATATTAGATACAAGTGAAGAAAGAATTAGTGAATTGACAGAGCTTGGAAGAAACTATCTAAACATCAGATGGGATATAAGACAAAATGTGAAGAGAAAGAGAAAGATGAAAAAAACAGGGGAAAGAATCTAAGAATCTAACCTACATTTAATTGGAATGCCAGAAAGACTTAATAGAGAAATAGAAAGAATCAATATTCAAAAAGATGAATGATGACTTTTTTTTGAAAACTGCTGAAAGACAACAAACCATAGGTTTAAGAAACTATATAAATGTATTCAGAATAAATATGAAATCCACATCTGAATACATCATAGTAAAACCAAAGAAGCACAAATAAAAAGAGGAAAAACACTCAGGAAAAAAAGAGATTACATTCAAGAAATAGGTCTGAGAGCGGCTGTGTCAATAGAAACAATGAAAACCAAAGGCAATAGTATGAAATATATGATATACCAATCTAGAATTCGTTAGCTAATCAAAATATCCTTCTGGAGTAAACAAAAATAGAGAGAATTTATTTTCACAAGATCCATAGTAATGAACCTTGAAGCATATTTTTTAGGAAGAAGGAAAATGATACCAAATAGAAATTCAGAGAGTAAGAAAGGGAAGATGAATAATAGAAATGGTAAAATTTTGAGTAAATATAAATCAATACTGATTGTATAAAACAATAATTATTATGACTTATGTAGGTTTTTTTTTAAAAGGATTTATTTGTTTTAGGGAGAGGGAATGTGTGTGCACATGGGCAGGGAGAGGAGCAGAGGGAGAGGTGGAGGGAGAAACCCAACCCAACTCCCTGTGAGCGCAGAGCCTGATGTGGGGATATAATCCAAGGACACCAAGATCATGGCCTGAGTGGAAATCAAGAGTCAGAAGCCCAACCAGCTGAATTACCCTGGCACTCTGACTTACGTAGTTTAAAAAATATAGAGGACTTGAAGTATATGACAATAATAGCATGTAAGTTGGGAGAAGAGTTAAAGTGTTAAAGTATTCCAAGGTCCTTTCATTGCCTCAGAAGAGAGTAAAAGCATCAACTAAGACTACTTTGCTAAATCAAGTATGCATATTGAAATCTCTGGATAATCAGTAAAGAATAATAAAAGAGCATATAACTAATTTCCAAGATGACTGAGGAAAAATATGAAATATAAAAACAATTGATCTAAAAGAAGGGAAGAAGGAGAAGAAAAGGAACATAAGATACAGGACACAAATAAAAAACTGAGTAAAATGATGTATTTTAAATCAAATAAATCAATATTTACATTAAATATTAATAGATTAAATATTCCAACTAAAAAACAGAGTATCACGCTGGATTAAAATACCTAACTTTATACCTTTATAAGAGATACGTCCAGAGCATGTATGCTATATATTCAGAAAAGCTAAAGGAAAAAGGATGGAAAAGGCTCATTTTTGCAGGTAGATAAAACCATTATGAAAGTGTGCAAGTTTAATAATGTTACATAAGAAAAAAATTAACAGAACTCAAAAGAAAAAATACAAAGTCACAATTATATGAGTAACTGTTACAAAAAAGCAAACCAAACATAAAACAAAACAAGGATACAGAAGATTTAAACAACACAATGTAGCAATTAGACATAGCAGAAATGTAGACATAGAAGAACCTTAGAAAATATGCAGCCTTAAATGCAAATACTTGGGAAAAAAATCTGAGATTAAATATCTAACAGCTCAAGAGGTTAAAGAAGAATAGAAAAATGAACCCATAGAAAGTAAATAGTAGAAAATAATGAATATAAAAGCAGAAATTAATACAATAAAAAGAGACCGATTCAGAGAAAAAAATATGCAAGACATAAATAATACATTAAGAATCAAAAAGATCACATTTTTACAAACCTTGGAGATACTTTTTAAAAATATTTTTTTCATGTATTTTATTTTATTTTATTTTTTCAGTGTTCCAAGATTCATTGCCCATTGCTCGCTCATGGATCAGAAGAATAAACATTGTCAAAATGTCTATACTGCCCAGAGCAATCTATACTTTCAATGCCATTCCGATCAAAATTCCACCAACATTCTTCAAAGTGTTGGAACAAACAATCCTTTTAAAAAATATTTTTATTTATTTCTTTAAAAGAGAGATGGTGAGTGAGAGAGCAAGCACAGAGGGATAGTGAGAAGAAGAGAGAAGCTGAAGGCAGATGCTTAACCGACTGAGCCACCCAGGTGCCCCAAACATGGAGATATTTTAAAAAGATAGTAAAACAATTTATAGGTGATTTTATACCAATATATTAAAAAATTAAGTGAAATACATTCTTAGAAAAACATTTGGTCCAATATTGACACAAAAAGAAGGAAAATTTCAATATTCTTACAGTTATTTAAAAAATTTATAATTAAATATTTTCCTACAAAGAAATCTCCAGGCTCACATGGTTTAACTATTAAGTTCTAAAATACATTTAAAGAAGAAATATTTCTACTCTTACAAACCTCTTCCAGAAAATTGAAAAAGACATTGGTGAAATCGTTTTATCAATCCAATATATCTTCAAACCAAAATCTGACAAGGGCATCTGAGAAAGGAAAATTAAGTTCAGTCTTTTTTTTTTTTTTTAAGATTTTATTTATTTATTTGACAGAGAGAAACACAGCCAGAGAGGGAACACAGCAGGGGCAGTGAGAGAGGGAGAAGCAGGCCTCCTGCCGAGCAAGAAGCCCAATATGGGGGTTGATCCTGGGATTCCAGGATCATGACCTGAGCCAGAGGCAGATGCTTAATGACTGAGCCAGCCAGGCGCCCAAGGGATTGATCTTATTTAAAACATGATGGAACATAACAAACCAAATTCAATAATATCCCAAATGGCAACAGATTAATTACATCATAAACAAGTTGGGGTCCTAGGAATTCTAGGTTAGATACAATTTACAAATTTATGTCACATTAACAAAATAAAGGAGAAAAATCATATGATCATTTTAATAAATGCAGATAAAGTCAACCTTCATTGATAATTTAAACAACACTTGTGGTAAACTAGAACTGTTTTACTGATAAAATGTTTCTAAAAGACCTCATAAATAGCATACATTGTGGTTCAATGTTGAAAACTTTCCCTTGAAATAAAAAAAAAAAGAACAGGTTATCTGCTCTCATTATATCTATCCCACACTGAATTGGAGAGTATATTAAGATACTTTTATGAGCAAATAACAGAAAATTTAATTAGATATGCATTAAATAATGACATTTTCCTATCTAACAGAACAGGAACTCTGATAAAAATTTCCTGCATTTGCCCAGTGGCTTAGGGATGTCATCAAAGACCCAAGCTCTTTCTGCTTTGTCCCCCTCAGTTTGGCTCTTTGGCTTGTCTTTTCATAGTTCACAAACTGGCTGCCACCAAGAGACAGAAGAATATTGCCCCCCCCCCCAAAATTTTTTTTTTGCATTGCCTTCCATTCTCTATTTAAAAGGAAGGAAAACCTGTCCTAGAATATCTCTGGCAGACTTTCTTCACATCCCATTAGATGGGATTGGATCACAGGCCAATACCTAACTTCAAGGAAGCCAGGAGAATAGCTGGTATTCTAAGCTTCTGCAGGGGTGTGAAGGCCCTGTAAATAAGAAAAAGGCAGAGGAGACTAGGTACAGAATGTTTTTGTAAAAATCACAATAGTTTCTGCCATGGACAGCTTTAAGTAAATCACTCAAGGTCACATTTCTTGTAAGTGGTAAAGCTGGGATTTGAACCCAGGCAGCCTGACTCCAGAGACCATAGCCCAAATGCCCATACATTCTCGATCTTGTGTATAACTATAAAAGCAATGCACTTTAACTGTAACCTAATTCTCGTCCCAGAACCCATCAAATAACTTGGGTACACTGATTCTTAGTGCCACCCTCAAAGTCTTGGTTATATTCTATTACAATATTCACAGCAATTAATTGACAAGCTTTGAGAACCTTAAGTAAGCTAAAATTCATCTGTTTTCCACAGAAAAAATTTAATCTCACATAGAATTCTTTAGAAATAATTATTTATAACATTTGGGAATTTAAAAATCAATCTATTATGTGTGTTTGAAAGAATGTGAGAACAGCTCATCAACTTTGAAAAGCAGTAATATGCATACAAATCACATAAAAGGTTTATAATAAGAAGATTTAATATCACTAAGCAGAAAAAGAAACATGAAATACAAGGGCACATTTAAAAATAAAATGGGTACATCTTAAAATAAATCTTTTCAGCAAAGTTAAAACAGTAAAACATGCTTATGTGGGGAAAAAGTTGTAAAACTGTGAAATCATCATATTTTCACTTCACAGTACATTTAATATTATGTGCATACTATTACATTATAACAGAATAATTATACCTATTTATCACCTATTGTAATAAAATTAGATATAATTGATTTTAAATGTCCTTAAGTAGTTTTAACAAAAATTAGCTTTTATAAGCACGTGTGTGTGTGTGTGTGTGTATATGTGTGATTAGAATTAGTAAACAAAGTAACTTCATGAAATTAACTAACCCTTGGCTCTAATCATGAGACCAGAGTCTTTTGACTTCCATGTTCTGTGGCTGTATTTTTATATATAAAAATAGAAAGCATGTAAGGCTAGTTTCCAGTTTCTAGCCCAACTTGGGCAATATTTTATTTTCACTTCTTATGTGGGTACATTCATGGTTCACAAGTCAAAAATGACTATTCACAAGCCTATCCTGGCTATCCCCAAAAGGCACTAGCCAGGCTTGTCTGGCATTGAGGTCAAGGCAGCAGGACCACCTGTATTTGGATCTTTATGGGTAATCTACCATCATCAAGGATACAGTTCTTGAGTCTGGAGGCCTCAGAGTGAATAAAGGGGAGAATTCAATCAATTACATCTCTATTGCTCTTTGACAACAGTTCTAGATACTCTGGAAATTATGAGCCACCCCATTTTTGCAGTTCAGGAGCTTAATCTATTGGAGAGAAACAATTACATGAAAATGAATAGATAACTGGCAGATTATGTTAGGCAATTACAGAAGTATCTGGGGAGATGACTCCTGACTAGGTAAGAATATGGGGAAGTTTCAGGGTACCTGGGAGGCTCAGTCGGTTAGGCACCTGCCTTCAGCTCAGACCATGATCCCAGCATCCTGGGATGGAGCCCCACGTCAGGCTCCCTGCCCATCTTCCTGGTTTGCAGCCATTCTCTCATTGTGTATGGCTGAGAAAAACATCTTTCTTGAGTCTCTTTTCAGTATACTTATACTCTGAGGGCACCACTCTCAAGACCTGATTACCTCCCAAAGGCCCCATCACCTGATACCACCCCACACGAATTTGGGGAGGACATGTTCAGTCCATAACACCCCTAATAGTAAGAATGCAACTATCTATAGAGCACCACCTCCTATATTTTTACTCAGTTCCTCAAACACTCAAATTTAACAATTCTTTGATTCCGTGGGGGTTTTAAACTCATTGATCCATAACTGGAGGCCTGTATCTTCTTCTCCCCTTCATCCATTTTGCCCAACCTCCCACATCCTCCCTTCTGGCAACCATCAGTTTATTCTCTGTACTTAGTGTTCTGATTCTACCTTTTCATTCATTTTTTTAAGATTCTATTTATGAGTGGAATCATATGGTATTTTTTTTCTCAGTCTGACCTATCTCCCTTAGCATAATACTCACTAGGTCCATCCATATTGTCTCTTATGGCACCATTAGGTCTACATACATATATGTACCACATTTTCCTTATCTATTCATGTACTGAATAGTTTGCTTCCATATCTTGGCTATTGTAGGTAATGCCGTAATAAACACAGAGGTACATATATCTTTTCAAATTAGTGTTTTCTCTTCTTTTTTTTTTTTTTTTTTTTTTGGTAAATACCCAGTATTGGTCCAGTTTCATTCTTTTACATGTAGCTTTCCAGTTTTCCCAGCATCATTTGTTGGAAAAGACTGTTTTTCCCCATTGTATATTTTTGCTTCTTTTGTCATAAATTGACCATGTAATCATGGATTTATTTCTGGGGTCTCTATTCTGTTTTATTGATCTCTGTGTCCATTTTTGTGCCAATAACATATTGTTTTGATTACTAAAGCTTTGTAGTTTTATCTTGAAATCTGATATTGTGATTCCTCCTGCTTTGTTCTTTTTTCCTCAAAATTGCTTTGGCTATTCAGGTTCTTCTGTGGTTCCATATAAATTTCAGTATTATTTGTTGTAGTTTTGTAAAAGATGCTGTTTGTGTTTGGGTAAGAATTGCAGTGACTCTGCAGATTGCTTTGGATAATAAGGACATTTTGACAATTTTTATAATCCATAAGCATGAACTATATCTCCATTTGTTGTGTCATCTTCAATTTATCAGTGTTCTATAATATTTGGAGTGAAAATTACCTCTTTGATTAAGTTTACTCCTAGGTATTTTACTTTTTTACAAATTTTATTTTTTCAGTGTTCCAAGATTGTTTATTCCCCACACCCAGTGCTCCATGCAATATGTGCCCTCAGTACCCACCACCAGGCTCTCCCATCCCCTCTGCCCCTTCCCTCCAAGACCCTCAGTTTGTTTCTGAGTCCAAAGTCTCTCATATTTCGTTTCTCTCTCCAACTTTTTGGCTCAATTGTAAATGGAGTTCTCTTTTTGTTACTTTGCGTAATGTACAGAAACACTACTGGAGCCCACGACCCTGCGGCCCCGGCTGAGAGTCTGGTGACGTTGATCGGCGTGCGAGCTCACGCACAAGATGTTCCTCCACCGCAGACTTTGACAAGAGAAGTTTTTATGGCCAAGGCTGCTGAAAAAAGTGAAGGTAAAAAGTGAGGGTCGCCTGCAGGAAACGTCAACAGAACGCACCGGAAGTGGCCGGAGATTGAAGACTGATCCACCATGCCTTTCCTCAGAAAGAGGTCAAAGGGTTCAATGTTCAGCCTCCAGGAGCTCAGCAGGCGGAGCTTCATGAGGGTCTTCCTGAAGCCTGGCATGCCCCGCATGACCCAGCAAATCTATAAGGACCTGCTGCAAAGCAAAGGTCCTGGAGTACTCCACTCCCCAAAAGAGAAAAGAGAAGAAAAAAAAAAATCCAAAGGCCTTTCTGCCAGGCAGAGGAGGGAGTTGCGCTTCTCTGACATCAAGCCAGAGGAGCAGAGATATGGTCTTTCTCTCCCTCTACCTGAACTCTGAAAACAGTACCTCCAGGACCTAGGCGGTGGTCTCAAGCCAGACGCGCAGCCACAAATGATTCAGGCCAAGCTGTTAAAGGCAGATCTTCAACAGGCTTTTGCTTCAGTCACAAAATCCAAATACCCCTCCTATGTGGGTGTTACAAGAATCTTTCTACAGGAAACGAAGCACATTTTCAAAATCCTCACCAAGGACCCCCTGGAAATTATCCCCAAGCTAAACTGTGTGTTCACAGTGGACATTGATGGCTTCATTACCAACATTTATGGAAGCAAATTCCAGCTTCAGTCAAGTTAGCGATCTGCCAAGAAATGCAAAGCAAAGGGAACAGCTGACCTGTGAGCTCCTTGCTGCAGAGAGATGATTGTTTGTAACCCCAAGGACTGGGAGCACCTGAGTTGTCTGGGTTGGTTCTAGTTCTAGAACATCACTAGCCAGTTTAAGAACAATTCATCAACAGGAAGAAATGTACCGTACTGAGCAAAGGCGGCAGGGAATGGAGGGATGAATGTTTCTAGGTGATGACGGGTGCATATTGCTCCCATGAGAGAAAAGCCTGGCAGGATCAACACAGGTTTAAATGACTAGTGGCATTATTAGGGATTTAATTTTTTTTTCATCCTTTTCTCTGTCTCCTGAGTGTTCTGTAATGAATCCACTGTTTATGTAATAATAAAAAACACAAGCGTAGACACACACACACACACCTACACACACAAAACCACTACTAATTTCTGGGTATCAACTTTGTATTCTGCCACTTAATTTATTATTTCTAGTAGTTTTATGGTAGTTTCAGGATTTTTCTATGTGCAATATCATGTGACCTGTAAACAGTAGCCATTGAACTTTTTATCAGTATGGATACATGTTACTTCTTTTTCTTGTCTAACTGCTGTGGCTAGAACTTCCAGTATTTTGTTGAATAACAGTGGTGAGAGTGGACATCATTGTCTTGTCCCTGACCTGAGGAAAACAGCTCTCAGTTTTTCATCATTGAGTCTGATGTTAGCTGTGGACTTTTCATATATGGCCTTTACTGTGTCAAAGTATGTTCCCTCTAATCCCATTTTGTTCAGAGTTTTTATCATGACTGGATGTTGAATGTTGTCAAATGATTTTTCTGCAACTATTGTAATGATCATACAATTTTTTTATTGTTTGTTTTGTTGATGTGGTATATGACATTGATTTGTGAATACTGAACCATTCTTGCATCCCTGGAATAAATGTCACCTGATTGTGGTGAATGATCTTTTTGATATTTTGCTGTATGTGGTTTGCTAACATTTGAGGATTTTTGTATCTATGTTCATGAGAGATATCGGCCTGTAGTTCTCTTTTTTTGTTGTGTCCTTGCAGAAGGTGCCACTTTAGGTAACTATCTTTTGACCCCCACTACAATGTCCCTCACTCTATGAAAGCTGTGGATTAAGGTCCAGACTGTGGAGAATAGCTGCAGAGTGACTTGGACTGTTGTCCATCCAATCCCCCATCAGTGAGCTACTCTGAATAAAACTCTATATAAATGATATGGGGTGGCTTTCTTTATTTTTTGGTCTTAAAGTGCCTTTTCAGTCTGGAGGATACGTTACTGTCCCTCACCCTCCTAACATTTGCCTCCTGAAAAATCTACTAGCCAGTTTATGTCTGTACTTATAGTCTCTGCCATTCTACCTGTTAAAAAAAATTGTCCATTTCCCTATATAAAGATGACTAAACTGGTTGTGCAAGTAAACCAACTGTGCAGATGAAGATTTTCTCACCTACCCTGGGACTTATCTCCTACAATTATCTCTTCTTTCTCCTGAAATATCACGCTTTCCTTTACAATAAGTTATTTTTCTGTCTATGAGCACGTTATAATAGCTTCCTAAGAAAACAAAAAACCCTCACACATCCCTGTTCAGATACAATTCTATTACTCTGCTCGCCTTTATAGTAAAACTCAATTGATTTCCTTAAATGCTTAGTTGCTCTCTCTTCATCTTCTATATTCTTTTGAATCCATTCCAATAGGGCTTTCATTTCCATGACTAGACTAAGATAATACTCGTTAAGATTCCCATAAATCTCAATTTTGCTCAATCTGATAATCCATTTTATTTAAAATATATATTTACTATTTAGAAATAAAAAAAAAATTAGGCAAGAGACTTTGGTCTGGAAGAGCAGCACAAAACCAGACTCATAGATCAAAGGAACAGAACAGAGAACCCAGAAATGGACCCTCATCTCTATAGTCAACTGTCTTTGACAAAGCAGGAAACAATGTCCAATGAAAAAAAGATAGTCTCTTCAACAAATGGTGTTGGGAAAATTGGACAGCCACATGTAGAAGAATGAAACTGGGCCATTTCCTTACACCATACACCAAAATAGACTCAAAATGGATGAAAGACCTAAATGTGAGACAAGAATCCATCACAATCCTAGAGAATACAGGCAACAACCTCTTCAGTCTTGGCTGCAGCAACATCTGATAAAGGCAAGGGAGACAAAGGCAAAAATGAACTATAGTGACTTCATCAAGATAAAAAGTTTTTGTACAACAAAGGAAACAACTAACAAAACCAAAAGACAACAGATAAAACAGAAGATATTTGCAAAGGATATAGCAGATAAAGGACTAGTATCCAAAATCTATAAAGAATGGAACAAACTCAACACCTAAAGAACAAATAATCCAATCAAGAAATGGGCAGAAGGCATGAACAGACATTTCTCCAAAGAAGACATCCAAATGGCCAACAGACACATGAAAAAAATGCTCAACAGCACTCAGCATCAGGAAAATACAAATCAAAACCTCAATGAGATACCACCTCACACCAGTCAAAATGGATAAAATTAACCAGTCAGGAAATGACAGATATTGGAAAGGATGCAGAGAAAGGGGAATGCCCCCCTTCACAGTTGATGGGAATGCAAGCTGGTGCAGCCACTCTGAAAAACAGTAGGGAGGTTCTTCAAAAAGTCAAAAATAGAGCTACCCTATGCCCCAGCAATTGCACTACTGAGTATTTATCCCAAAGAAACAAATGTAGTGACCCAAAGGGGCACCTGATCCCCAATGTTTATAGCAGCAACGTCCACAACAGCCAAACTATGAAAAGAGCCCTGATGTCCATTGTACACACACACACAGGATTACTACTCAGCCATCAAAAAAATAAAATAAAATCTTGCCATTTGCAATGATATGGATGGAACTAGGTGGTATTATGCTAAGTGAGATAAATCAATCAGAAAAAGCCAACTATCATATGATCTTATTTATATGTGGGATTTAAGAAACAAAACAGAGGATCACAGAGAAAGAGAGGAAAAAATAAAACAAGATGAAATCAGAGAGGGAGACAAACCATAAGAGACTCTTAATCATAGGAAACAAAGAGGGTTGCTGGAGGGGAGGTGGGTGGGGGGATGGGTAACTGGGTGATAGACATTAACGAAGGCACATGACGTAATGAGCACTGGATATTATATGAGACTGATGAATCACTGACCTCTACCTCAGAAACCAATAATATTTGTTAATTAATTGAATTTAAATTAAAAAAATAAAAAATAAATAAAGGTTTATATAAAAAAAAATAGAAGAGCCTTGATACTCAATGTGATCAATGAGCCAGCAGCATTTACATCACCTGGAATCTTATTTAAAATGTAGACTCTTGGGCCCATCCCTGACCTTGGGAAACCTCTCAGCCTTAGTTCACTCATCTCTAAAACAGGTAACAGTCAATTATTGATCCTCATCTTATTCAACTTTACTGCAGCAGCTGACTAGTTGGTTCTCCTTCCCTCTTTTTTTTTTTTTTTAAGATTTTATTTATTTATTTGACATAGAGAAACACAGCTAGAGAGGGAACACAAGCAGAGGGACTGAGAGAGGGAGAAGCAGGCTTCCCGCCGAGCAGGAAGCCCGATGTGGGGCTTGATCCCAGGTCTCCAGGATCATGACCTGAGTCGAAAGCAGTTGCTTAACCAACTGAGCCACCCAGGCGCCCCCTCCTTCCCTCTTGAATCATTTTCTTTTCTTAGCTCTGGAATACCACCTGCTACTGGTTTTTCCACCAGTAAGTTTTTCTCAGTCCCTTGCTAAATTCTCTCCTTACTTTGTGATCTCTAAAAATGTTTGAGGATGGCATGGTTTTTGATTATTGTTCTAAAATGATGTGAACACACAGGGTGTAAGTGTTTCCAAGGTGTGATCCCTGAGATTATTAGTCATCACCTCTAGCTTCAGACAGCTTTGTCTGTTTGGCTCTTCAAGTGTACAGATATTATAATTTTTTATGTGGGCAATGACATGAAAAAAAGGTTGGAAAACACTGTCCTGAAGAATCTCACTTAATTGTATGCTTTTCAATACCACTTATGTTGATGATTTCCAAATTTATATACTGAGTTTTAACTCTCCCCTGAACTCCAAACTCCTGTATTGAATGCGCTAAGCAATATCCTTACCTGAATGGCTAATAGGCATCCCAAACTAATAATACCTCAAAGTGATTTCATAGTACCTCAGAGCTTCTCATGACTCTTAGATACAATTAAAAGGAGTAAACCTTGACTCCTAGTTCATCAGCAGATGTGGAAGCTAAATTCAAAGTAGTCCCCAAATATGATCATTTCTTATTGCCACTATTATCTCAACCCCAGTCCATGCCACTGTTATCCTTCATTCAGACCACTTCAGTTCTCTTCCAACTCCCTTACTTAGTGGCTGGAATGACTATTCTATTTATAAACCATTTCATGTAACTTTCCTGTTTTGACCTTCCACTGGCTGCATATCCCACTTAGAATAAAACTGGAAGTCTTTGGACGACCTATTAAACTATAGATGACCAGGTTCTAGGCTATTATCCCAATATAATTTCCAATATCTCCCAGCTCTTCATGTTCCATCCACACTGGCCTCCTTATTATTCTTAAAAACCAGCTGTGCCCTCACCTCTGGCCCTGTAGTTGCTGATCCTCAGCTTCTAATCCTCTTTTGTTGGTATTTTCATGCCTCATGCCCTCACCTCATTTAAATTTTTGCTCAAATATCACTACCTCCTTAGAAAGGTCTTTTTGAAAATCTCAGACAAAATAAAATTACTTTATACCCTGTTCTCTCACTCTCCCTTATTACCTCTATAGCAGTTTATCTGACTGCCAACATAATTTATACTTATTGTTCATTTGTTTTCTTTTTACCCTGGGGAAAGTAAATTCTGAGAAAAGGGAAATGCTTGTTTTATTTAATTCTGAGTCTTTAAAACCTAGAGCAATACCAGGAATATGATGCTTAGTAAATACTTATTAGTTAATTTTGAATAAAATAATGTTGGAAAGGTATATGATATATTGGCATGGTGGTGTGGTTGAAGAAAATAGAGATAAGAAGTAAGAAATGTGGCTGAGATGTTCTCACAATAATTCAGGTCAGAGATACAAATCAGTGCTAAAAAATGTCTTGGGAATACTTTTTATAAGAAAGCAATAAATATATTCATATATAAACATACATGTATATATATTTGTATGTATTTATATATACAAATTTATATATGAATATATATATGATAAAACTTCAGTGAATGAGTAATTGCTTCTTATGGATGTGCAAAGAAAATGGTTTCCAAACTTCCACTGTGGATAAAATGCTATTAAACAGCATCACATGCTATAGAGATACTGTTCATGAAAGGAAGAGTCAATTGATGCAGCAAACTTCAAGGCTGTCTTATTTTAAGAAACTGTCACAGTCACCCCAAACTTCAGCAACCACCACCTTGATTAGTCAGCAACCATCAACACTGAGGAAAGACCCTTCATCAGAAAAAGGATGATTCACTGAAAGCTCAGATGATGATTAGCATTTTTAGCAATAAAGTATTTTTAAATTAATGTATGTACATTTTTGAGACATAATGCTATTGAACACATAATAAGCACAGTATAATGTAAACATAACTTTCATACACACTGGGAAACCAAAAATTCATTTGACTTTATTGTAACATTCACTTTTTTGTGTAATATGGAACTGAAGCCACAATAGCTCTGAGATATGCCTATAAAATAAAAACAAAACCTGCTGATACAAAACAATTAAAAATTACAGCATAAAATATGGTATTATTCTTTCAAAATATATACCTTAGGTTTCAGTTTCAGTCCTTCAATATGCATCTTCCCAAGACCTCATCTTGGCAGGACTGAAAAAACTGGCAGAAGTAGCCACAAAGTATCTCTATAGTGACACATACAGACAACAGTGTCTATAAGACACAATTCCATTAAAAATGACTTCATGGTATGCCTGGGTGGCTCATTTGGTTAAGCATTCCACTCTTGATTTAGACTCAGGCCATGATCTCAGAGTCGTGAGATCAAGCCCCACATTGGTTAAGATTCTCTCTCTCTTTCTCCCTCTGCTTCCCCCCATGCTTTCATGGTTGCTCAGTCTCTTAAAAAAAAATGACTTCACAATCCAAAACTGCAATGCATAAGAAAACAATATAACAGAAGTACATTTCATGTGACAAACAAAATAACAGGTATAGGTCTTTAGGATCTTCAGATAACAAATTATTGATAGAAAAAAATATGCTTAAATTGCTTAAAAAACATTACAAAATTAAATAATTAAAATATGAGAAAAGGGCAATACATTATTAAAAATGGCCAGGAAAATTTGAAAATAGAACTAGAACATCTAAAATTAAACCTGAAAGTATAATAATTTAAATTAAAAATTCACTAGTTAATATTAAATAGCAAATTCAACAGTTGGAGAGAAATAGCATCTGGAATAGAGAGATAAATTATTTACCTAGAGAACAGAAGTGATAGATAAATTACATAAAAGAAATGGAAAATAGGACAATAAATTGGTAGAATTGGTCTAATAGGATTTTAGGAGAGCCTAGGGAATGGTTGAAAGAGAAGTAATATCTAAAAAGATAACAGCTGATAATTTTCTAGAATTGATCAAATATAGGAATCATCATATTCAGAAAGCACTATAAGTTCAGAGGAGGATTTTTTAAAATAGGAAAAAGAGTAATCACTAGACTTATCTTAATGAAACTGAAAGACCTGAAAAGCAGCCAAGAAAGAAAAGACTATTACCTAGAAAGGAATGGCTGACTGACAGCAGACTTTCTACCACTAATAACAGAATCCAAATGACAATGAAATAACATCTCCAAAAGTCTATAGAAAACCATTATAAATCTAAAATCTATACAGAGCTAAACCATCATTCAAGAATGACGGAAAACTGAAGACATTTTCAGTAAGACTCACTGTTCACTGAAAAAAGGAGGTACTTCATAAAAATGGACCATATACATAGGAAAAATACCAATGATGCACAAGAAGGAGTAGTAACAAATTTATAATTGGGTGACTATATATAATCAATGATCATATTAAGAGTATAAAACAAAATGAAACTAAATTACTTCACAAAAACATGTAAGTTAATAGAGTAGTATTTAGAAATAATTTGTTCAGGACAACAGTAGAGATATTCATTAAATTTAGACTAATGTTAAAAATGTTAAGATTCACCATTAGTGGAACAGAAATAGAGTAGGTTTGGTCTTCTGACCCAATAGGCAAGGAAAAGGGAATAAACAGAACATTTTCAATTCAATAACAACAAAGAAAGAAAGAGAAAGCAAAGAAAAGGTGCACCGATAACACAAAACAAAATGGGAGAAATTGAAAATATCAGCAATCACACTGAATATCAATGAGTTAAATCCATTAATTAGAAGATAGAAGTTTTCAGAGTAGACTTTTAAAATCCAGCCATACCTAAAACACATCAGAAACATAAGAACACAAAACATTTGACACAAAAAGAATGTAAAAATACAGTAGAAAAGTGATAATAAAAACAATGCTGGCATAACTATATCAATACTAAATAAAAATGACTTTAAAGATGAAACATTATTAGAAGGAACATATAAATTATACATGAGTATATAAAATACAAAGAGAAATAAGTACTTACATAGTGGGAGAGTTTAATAAATTTCAGTAATTGAAAATCCAAACAGATAAACAATTTCCAAGGCTATGAGATTTATATAACAGCTTAATGTAATGAACACATGTAGAACTCTGCAAATAAAAATGGAGATCACACACACACACACACACACACACACACACACACACACACACACCTTTCTCTTGGCCAGCCAGGCAAGAACATGCCCATGGCTAAGACTTTATACTGCACCGAATTAACCTTATGGTAACGTAAAACCATCTATATATTAGCTAAAACAAAAGGGAGTCTGGTGGATTGCTGGGTGGTGTTGGAGGACCCTAAGCTCACCTGGTTTCAAGGACACAACTAGATAACATTCAGGTCGATGTAAATAACAGAAAATGACCTGAGGACTGGCAGAAGAAACTTCACAATTAGAAAGAAGACCACATCAAAGATGGTAGGAATGGCAGAAACATGGTAGGGACTAAATGGGCCATGGAGTTGTCAATTGGAGGGAGGGACTTTTGAGTATGGAGAAGGGAGAGAAACAGACTATCCCTCTCAGAAGCCCACACAGGGAAGGTAAATCCCCATAACATTTGGCTTTGAAAACCAGAAAGACCAAAATCTATGAGTTCCTACAACACTGGGACTTAAAGCCTGTAATTTTAAAAATCAGCATGGTTGGCTCTGAGCAAGAGGGCAAAAGGAAGCTGCGTCCCCACAATTAAAAAGACAGCACAAATAACAGTCTCTGGAGATATAGCAAAGAAGAAGCAGTTAGAGAAAGACCTGGAAGCACAAGGAGAGAGAGTTATTTACTAATCTTGCAGTGTGTCCTGGAGGAACAGAGATTTCTGGGAGATTGCCCTTGAAACAAAGGAGCTAGTCAGTGCCATTTCCCTCCCCCATCCCTCAGTCTAAACACATGGCCACCTGAGGGAATTAGCATAGCGTATACATTCACCACCTAACTTGCCTACCCCCTGCTCCAACTGGCTTTAGCAGATCTGTCTTCTTGAGCCCAGGCCTGCTTAGTCTTGGTGCTGTAGGTCCCCTCTCCACAGCAGACCAGCACAAACTGAACCGACAGTATCTTCTGACCAGCACACTTGGTCCTAGCACTGGCAGTGGTAGGTCCCCTCTCATGGAGGAGCAGCATGCAAACTTTGCTAAAATTATCCTTGCATGCTTTGCAGATCAGCAACCTCCAATACAGTCTTGGCGAGAGCCCATTCAAACCAGGGCCACAAGCCTGGCAGTGTGCAAGCATCCCTGACAGTCACTCCAAAGAGACTCTTGTCCTACAGAGAAGGAAGAGAACAACCACACACACCAGACAGACTGTGGCCCCAGGAGTGCACTGGGGGCACACAGCTGGTTTAATGACAGGCTGTGCCTACCAACAAAAGCTTTTCAGGGGACAACACAGGGAAAACACCTTAAAGTATGGTGCTACCACAGCTATAGGAAATGCTGATCTAACTCAACTTAAGCCCAAGGTGGCCCCAGATTGGTCTCTAACATTACAGGGACCAAACAATGCCCAAAACAGGCAAAGAGAGCCATTGCAAATAACTGGACTGAAGGGAAAAGTGGATCAGCTACAACAGCTGTGTGCAAACAATACATCTAAGATACCCCTGAAGTGGCGGCTTCTAGTAAATGGAATACACTCTACTGCAGGGCCACTATAGGGCCTCTTCTTCACAAGGCCACTGCTTTCAAGAGCTGCAGGGGCTGACTGTCATAACACACACCAAGAGACACAGAGAGTCAGACAAAATGAGGAGATAGAGGACTATGTCCCAAATGAAATAATAGAACAAAACCACAGCAAGAGACCTAACTGAAAAAAAAAAAAAAAAGACAAGTAATATGCCTGAGAGAGAATTTAAAGTAGTGATCATAAATACACTCACTGGGATTGGGGAAGCGTGTAGGACATCAGTGAGACCCTCAACAAACAGATAAAAAAAAGAATCTGTCAGAAATGAGGAACATAATAAATGAAATTAAAAGCATGCTAGATGGAATAAATGACAGACTAGAGGCAGCAGAAGAATGGATCAGCAAACTGGAGGACAAAGTAAAGAAAAGTGATAAAGCTGAGCAAGAGAGAGGGAAAAAAATAGGCAAAACGAGAACAGACTTGGGGAAACCAGTAATTGCATCAAGTGCAATAACATTTGCATTACAGGGATCCTAGAAGGAGAAGACAGGGAAAAGGGGACAGAAAATTTATTGGAAAATATAATAGCAGAAAACTCCCCAAATATGGGGAAGGAAACAGAAATTCAGATCCAGGAGGCACAAAAAATCACCAACAAAATCATCCCAAGGAGGTCCACATGAAGACACATAGTAATTAATTGGCAAAATGTACTGATAAAGATTGAATTTTAAAAGCAGCAAAAGAAAAAAGTTACATAAGGGGGAACCCCCATAAGATACCTAGGAACAAAACTAATAAATGAAGTAAAATATCTATATTCTGAAAACTAGAGAATGCTTATGAAAGAAACTGAAGAAGAGACTAAGAAATGGAAAAACATTCCATGCTCGTGGATTGCAAGAACAAATATTGTCTGTACTACCCAGGGCACCTGGGTGGCTCAGTGGGTTAAAGCCTCTACCTTTAGCTCAGGTCATGATCTCAGGGTCCTGGGATCAAGGCCCGCATCAGGCTCTCTGCCTACTTGTGATACCTCTCCCTGTCAAATAAATAAATAAATAAATTTTTTTTAAAAAAAGTATCTATACTACTCAAAGCAACATATGCATTTAAAGCAATCTCTGTCAACATATCACCAGCTTTTTCACAGAGCTAGAACAAACAATCCTAAAATTTGTGTGGAACCCCAAAAGACCCTGAATAGCCAAAGCAATCTCGAAAAAGAAAAACAAAGCTGGAGACATCACAATTCCAGACTCCAAGCTGTATTACAAAGCTGTAATCAACAAGGAAGTATGGTAGTGGCACAAAAACAGACACATGGATGAATGAAACAGAATAGAAAACCGCAAAATGGACCCACAACTCTATGGACAACTAATCGCTGACAAAGCAGGAAAGAATATCCAATGCAAAAAAGATAGTCTCTTCAACAATTGGTATTGGGAAAATGGGACAGCAACATACAGAAGAATGGAACTGGACCACTTTCTTAAACCATACACAAAAATAAGTTCAAAATGGATGAAAGATCAAAATGTGAGACAGGAACCCACCAAAATTCTAGAGAAGAAAACAGGCAGCAACCTCCTTCACCTTGGCTGTAGCAACTTCTTACTACACATCATGAAAGGCAAAAGAAACAAAAGAAAAAATGAACTATTGAGACTTTAAGATAAAAAGCTTCTGCACATAAAGGAAACAACCAAGAAAACCAAAAAGCAGCCTACAGAATGGGAGAAGATATTTGCGAATTACATATCTGATAAAGGGTTACTATCTAAAATCTATAAAGAACTTATCAAACTGAACACCCAAAAACCAAATGATCCAGTTAAGAAATGGGCAGAAGAAATAAATACACATTTTTCAAAAGAAGATAGCCAGATGGCCAACAGACACATGAAAAGATGCTCAATATCACTCATCATCAGGGAAATACAAATCAAAACCAATATGAGATACCACCTCAAACCTGTCAGAATGGCTAATATTAACAACACAGGAAAAAGACAGATGTTGGTAAGGATGTGGAGAAAGGGGATCCTTCTTACACTGTTGGTGGGAATGCAAGCTGGTGTAACTACTCTGGAAAACAATATGGAGATTCCTCAAAAAGTTAAAAACAGAGCTACCCTATGACCCAGCAATTGGACTATGAGGTGTTTACCCAAAGGATACAAAAATACTGATTAAAAGGGACAAAGGTACCTCAATGTTTATAGCAGCATGATCAACAATAGCCAAATTATGGAAAGAGCCCAAATTTCCATCAACTGATGAATGGACAAATGTGGAATATTACACAGCCATCAAAAGAATAAAATCTTACTATTTGCAATGGTGTGGATGGAGCTAGAATGCATGATGCTAAGCGAAATAAGTCAGAGAAATACAAAAATTGTATGATTTCACTCATATGTGGAATTTAAGAAACAAAACAGATTCACATGGGGAAAGGGGAAAAAAGAGAGGGATGCAAACCATAAGAGAGTCTTAACTATAGAGAACAAACTGAGGGTTGATGGAGGGGAGGTGAGTAGTGGATGGGCGAAATGAGTGATGGGCATTAAGGGGGGCACTTGTTTGTTGAGCACTGGGTGTGGTATGTAAGTGATGAATCACCAAATTCTACTCCTGAAACCAATATTACACAATATGTTAAGTAACTAAAATTTAAAAGTTTGAAACACAAAAAAACCCATAAGAACAACTAGAGATTCATTTTAGAGCTACGACACCTGCAGATTGAAAGTGAGGGGATGGAGAAACATCTGTCTTGCAAATGGATGTGAATATACAGCTGGGGTGGTATATCACAAAATAGATCTTATAAAAAAGACTGTAATGAGAGACAGAGGACACTATATAGTCACAAAGGGGGACAAGCAACATGAACATATAACAATTGTAAATATTTATGCACCCAACATGGGAGCATCCAAATGCATAAAATAGTTAATAACAATCATAAAGGAACACATTGATCATACGATAATGTCAGGGGACTTTAACACCACCTACATCAATGGACAGATCAAACAGAAAATCAATAAGGAAATAGTGGTTTTGAATGACACACTGGACCAGATGGATCTAAAAGATACGTGCAGATCATTCCTTCCTAAAACAGAACACATTCTTTTCTAGGGCACATAGAACATTCTCCAGAACAGATCATGTATTAACTTACAAAACAGGTCTCAACAAATTAAAAAAGACTAAAGCTACAGGATGCATCTTTTCTTTTTCTTTTTCTTTTTTTTTTTTAAAGATTTTATTTATTTATTTGACAGAGAGAAACACAGCTAGAGAAGGAACACAAGCAGGGGGAGTGAGAGAGGAAGAAGCAGGCTTCCAGGCAGCAGGGAACCTGATGTGGGGCTCGATCCGGGTTTCTGGGATCATGACCTGAGCCAAAGGCAGTTGCCCAACCAACTGAGTCACCCTGGTGCCCCAAGGATGCATTTTTTCTGAACACCACACTATGAAGCTAGAAGTCAACCATAAGAAAAAAATCTGGAAAGAGCACAAATACATGGAGGCAAAATAGCATGCCACTAAATAGCGTATGCATCTACCAAGAAATCAAAGAGGAAAACAGAAAATACAAGGAGACAAATGAAAATGAAAACACACCAATCCAAGATCTTTGGGATACAGCAAAAGTGGTCCTAAGAGGAACATTTAGAGCAATACAGGACTACTTGAAGAAGCAAGAAAAATCTCAAGCAACCTAACTTTACACTTAAAGGAGCTAGAAAAAGACAAACAAACAAAATACAAAACCAGTAGATGGAAAGAAATAATAAAGATTAGAGCAGAAATAAATACTGTAGAAATAAAAAAAAAAAAAACGCCACCAACAAAACAGATCAATGAAACCAGGAGCTGGTTCTTTGAAAAGATCAACAAAACTGATAAAACTTTAGCCAGACTACTCAAAAAAAGAGAGAGAGAAAGAGAAAGGGAGAGAACTCAAATAAACAAAGACACCAATAAACCCCACAGAAATACAAACCATGAGAAAATATTATAACAAATTATATACCAGCAAATTAATTAACCTAGAAGAAATGGATAAATTCCTAGGAACATATAACCTCCCAGAACTGAAGCAAACATTTAAACTCAAACTATTCCAAAAAAATAGAAGAGGAGGGAAAACTTCCAAATTCATTTTATGAGGTCAGCATAACCCTGATACCAAAAACAGGGAAAGACACACAAAAAAGAGAACTACAGACCAATATCTCTGTTGAACACAGGTGCAGAAACCCTCAAGAAAATATTAACAAATTACACACGACAAGATCATTGAAAAGATTATTCAACATGATCAAATGGGATTTATTCCTAGGATGCAAAGGTGGTTCAATATTCACAATCTATCAACATAATACATCACATGAATAGTAGAAAGGCTAAGAACCATATAATCATTTCAATAGATGTGGAAAAAGCATTTGACAAAGTACAGCATCCATTTATGATAAAAACCCTCAACAGAATAGGTTTAGAGGGAGACTACATCAACATAATAAAGGGCATATGTGAAAACCCACAGCTAACATCATCCTTAATGGGGAAAAAACTGAGAGCTTTTCCCTTAAGGTCAGGAATAGGACAAAGATGTCCACTCTCATCACTTTTTTTTCAACATAGCACTGGAAGTCCTAGCCACCACAATCAGACAACAAAAAGAAATAAAGGCATTCAAATCCATAAAGAAGTAAATTTTCCACTATTTGCAGATGACATGTTATAGTATATAGAAACCAAAGACTCCACCAAAACATTGCTAGAACTCATAAGTGAATTCAGTAAAGTTGCAGAATACAAAATCAAAGTACAGAAATCAGATGTATTTATATGCAACAATAATGAAGCAAAAAGGAGAAATTAAGAAAACAATCCTATACATAATTGCACTAAAAATAAGATACCTCAAAATAAATGTAACCAAAGAGGTGAAAGACCTGTACTCTGAAAACTATAAAACATTGCTGAAAGAAATTAAAAATGATACAAAGAAATCATAGATATTCCATTTCATGGATTGGAAGAACAAACATATACATTGTCAAAATGTATATACCACCCCAATGCATCCACACATTTATTTATTTATTTATTTATTTATTTATTTATTTTAAAGATTTTATTTATTTGACAGAGAGAAACACAGCCAGAGAGGGAACACAAGCAGGGGGAGTGAGAGAGGGAGAAGCAGGCTTCCCGCAGAGCAGGGAGCCCGATGTGGGACTCGATCCCGGATCTCCGGGATCATGCCCTGAGCCGAAGGCAGTTGCCTAACCAACTGAGCCACCCAGGCGTCCCGCATCCACACATTTAAAGCAATCCCTATCAAAATACCAACAACATTTTTCACAGAACTAGAACAAACTATCCTAAAATTTGTATGGAACCACAAAAGACCCAGAATAGCCAAAGCAATCCTGAAAAAGAAAAACAAAGCTGGAGGCATCACAGTTTATACTACAAAACTGTAGTAATCAAAACAGTGCAGTACTGGCATAAAAACAGACACATAGATGAAAGGAACAGAACAAAAACCCTAAATAAATCCACATTATATGGTCATTTAATCTTTGATAAAGTAGGAAAGAATATCTAATAGGAACATAACTGTCTCTTCAACAAATGGTGTTGGGAAAACTGAACAGCAATTTCAAAGGAAACTGGACAATCTTCTTACCTCATACACAAAAATAAATTCAAAATGTAATACAGATCTAAATGTGAGACCTGAATCCATAAAAATCCTAAATGAGAACACAGGAAAAAACTTCTTCAACATCAACCATAGCAACTTTTTTTTCTAGGTATGTCTCCTGAGGCAAGGGAAACAAAAGCAAATAAAATATTGGGACCACATCAAAATACAAAGGTATTGCATAGCAAAGGAGATGGTCAACAACACTAAAAGACAACCTACTAAATGGGAGAAGATATTTGCAAATGATATATTCAATAAAGACGGTTAGTATCTAAAACAAAGAAAGAACTTAACTCGATAAAAAAAATCCAATGTAAAAATGGGCAGAAGACATGATCAGACATTTTTCCAAAGACATACAGATGGCCAATAGACACATAAGAAGATGCTAAACATCACTCATCATGAGGGAAATACAAAATTAGAACTACAATGATAGACCACCTCACACACCTGTCAGAATGGCTAAAATCAACAACACCAGAAACAACAGGTTTTGGTAAGGGTATGGAGAAAAAAAACACTTGTGCCTTTTTGGTAGGAATGCAAACTGGTGAGGTCATTATGGAAAACAGTATGAATGTTCTTCAAAAAGTTAAAAGTAGAACTACCTTATGATTCATAAATCACACTACTGGGTATTTACTCAAAGAATACAAAAACATTAATTCAAAGGGATACATGAACCACGTTGTTTACTGCAGCATTATTTGTAATAGACAAATTATGGAAGCAGCTCAAGTGTCCTTCAGTAGATGAGTGGATAAAGAAGATGTACGTCTCTCCCCCCCCACACACACACACAAGAATATTACTCAGCCATAAAAAGAATGAAATCTTGTCATTTACAACAACAGCATGGATGGATCTAGAGAATATAATGCTAAGTGAAATAAATCACAGAAAGACAAATACAATATGATTTCACTCATATGTGAATTTAAGAAACAAAATAAACAAAGGAAAAAAAGAGACAATCTAAAAAACAAACTCTTAACTATAGAAAACAAACTGATGGTTGGGGGGGTGAATGGGGGAAAGAAGTGAAGGGGATTAAGAGGACACATCATGATGAGCACTGAGTAACATACAGAACTGTTGAATCACTATACTGTATACCTGAAACTAATATAACACTGTATGTCAACTATACTGAAGTAAAATTAAAAAAAAAAAGGCAGCCTGGCTATTAAAGATGGTCATATAAAATTGTTTGGAATTGTTTACTTAATTAGGCCTAGTTCTAGAGAATCTTCTGATAACTTCTTAAATACTTATATTTATGTTTACTTATCATACAGGTGTCTCATGTCTGTTGTCCAGAGTCTTAAATACTTCTGCATAATCACTGTCTTGACAGATGACCTAAATGATTCTAGATAAACACAGGATAATATCACACCAACTAAGGTTCCATCCAAAAATCAGATCTCTACAAACCATATTTATAAAGAGAATCAGCATCTGCGATAAGATCTGGAAAACCCTTGATTATCTCCTCTAGAGCCCTGGATGAATGAGAAACAAAAGGGAGAACTTAGAATTTAAAAAGTTTCCAAAAGCTTTTTCTAAAGTGATTGTTCTGTAACCATGGTAACAAGTAGCCATTAAAACGGAATCAGTTTTAATTCTGTTCAACAGATAAACAATAACTCCCCTCAGGGAACACACTTCTGCATGTCAACCAAATATTATCAGCAGTCTGCATCTGAAAGTCAGCTAGTTGTGGACAGAGCCACTCTAAAAATATAACATACCTGAAATGTCAAGAAATCAATCACTGTCTCACCTCAGTAACGATACTACCACAACGGCAGATGATATGAACGCAGTTCTGACTTCTAAAGTCCACCAATCCATGAACACTTGTTTCCCACCAATATAATCATTTGGACACCATCTTTGTTCCTCCATTGGCCTGGAGGATATTATAGCACATATAGAAGCCCTTAGCAAATTCACTAAGCAAACGTTAAATGATAGCCAACAAAGCCTGTCCTTAACAGAACACTAAAACGTCTTTAGTGAGAAATGATGCCTTCCAAAATAGGATGGACTTGGACACGATTAATGTTTTGCAATTAGGCACGCGTGCCATTGTCCAAACAAATGTTGTTTGTTCATACCTGATGAATCTGATGTTTCATCTTTATTAAATCATATGAGGACAAGTGAATTCCATGAGTGATCCAACCCATAGCCTAGGGATTTAGCAATTGATGGTTTGGATCATGGGACTCTTGGTGAAAAAACAAACAAACAACTATTACTTGATTTGGAATCTTTGTCATGATCTGTGTTTTCTCTTGTTGTGCCTCTGTTGGTGTTGTGGTATCTGCCTCCAGTATAGCACGATAGCCACCAAAAAAGTCACCTCCCTGTTGGTGAAACCTGCTGACTGCTCAGGGCACATCATGGAAGAGGAGGGTGTGTAGGACTGTAAGAGTCAGTCATGAGTTGGTGGACGTAATTGAGAGGTCATGACTGCCAACTGACCCGAGAACCAGACACTGGATGTGGGCAATCAGAGTCTCCTCATCCCCTCCCCTGTGCTTGGCATGTACACTCTCCCCATTGTTCCCATAGTAGGAGGTGTTTTCAAGGACGTAGCCTTTGGAAAGCAATGTGTTGTTGAGACCATCTGGATGGTATAACATGACTGAACTCGGTTAAGGCCTCTATATAAACTTTTAAGATTTGGTGGGTGAGTGTGGAGATATACTGGTCTCGTGGCCATTTAAGAGAAATCTCATATGTAAGTTCTCTTGTGTAGCCAACCTACCATTGTCCAATCTGGAATGGCCTGCCTTTCTTTGGTCTCTCCTTGCCCTCTGGGTACTAGGGTCCAGTTTCAGATTTCCCTCAGGAAGCTCCTAGGGTTGTGACCAATTGGTGCTTAGGCTAAAAGAAGAAAGGATAGGGGCACCTGGGTGGCTCAGTTGGTTAAGCGGCTGCCTTCGGCTCAGGTCATGATCCCGGCGTCCTGGGTTCAAGCCCCACATCGGGCTCCCTGCTTTGCGGGAAGCCTGCTTGTCCCTCTCTCACTCCCCCTGCTTGTGTTCCCTCTCTAGCTGTGTTTCACTCTATCAAATAAATAAATAAAATCTTTAAAAAAAAAAAAGAAGAAGAAGAAGAAAGGATAGCTGGACCAGAGATGTTGGATTGGGGCAAGGGGAGATGTGTAGATGGAATGATGGGGAGTGTGAATTGTATGCACAACCCTGGGGAAAAAAGCATATATTTGAGTGATATAAGGAGGGTCACTTGAGAACTATACCACGCAATTTGAATGGTCAGCCGTCAAGCAATGCTTACTTCAGAAGCTTTGTAATATTACTCTAGTTTCCAAATAAACCAAAACAGTGAAACTCAATAGAGAACTGGGGGGCTGGGAAAGAAACAAATACTCCAAGGCTTAATTTTTGTTTATTTGCCTAAAATGCTTATTACATTTTACATGAGACAAATTCCTGCCAGAGAAATGACACTTCAAAGCAAGGAGACTGACATACTTAAATTTGGATCAGAGAGCCATAGTCCATAGCCTTCAAGCAGTTTCACCAGGGATTAACTTCTCTGTGTGTACTTCACATTTTCAGCAGTAAATGCAAAAAATTTAATGTTTATCTTAAGGGATGATTCTGGTGTAAACCCTGGGGAACAGGACAAAACTCACAATGCATTATGCAGCCTTCCTTTTATCCAAAGTGGTAATTCAGGGCAAACCTGAAAACTCTGTGGGATTTCAATATGAATGAGAGGCACCTGTGGCTGTAAGGACACTGAGACAATGAGAAACAGTTGAAAAGACCTGCTGCTCAGCAGCATCCAGAGTAATTTCCTCAAAATCATTCAGTAGCCTCACATTCTACTTTCGGCCAAGCAGGACAAGTGGAAAAGTGGTTAGAAATGATCAATGAGTGAGGAATGCCAAAGAAACTGAATAGCTGGAAAGAAACTGGGAAGTCGCCCAGTTATAGAAGAAAGTCCGTAAAATAGAGCTTGAAGGTAGAATGCAGGGCACGGAGATGAACAATGCCCGAGGCATGGCAAAATAATACACAAAAAGCCCAGAGAGCCAGCCAGAAAAGACATGTGCAGGAAAAGGAGGACAATATGAGCATGAGTCCTGCCAGATCAAAACCGAACACATATTTATAAATGTCTTTCGGAGGTGAGCCAGAGTTTTAGAATGTATTCTGTAGACCCAAGAGTATTTGCGGATAGAGTGGGATGGAGGGAATGGAGGAATGTTTAAGAAACTGTACTACTGTATAGAATTTAACTGAGTAATGACTGTTGAGGTGGTTGAACATGTCTCTTCACATGTTTCTGTACTTAAAAAAAAATTTTTTTTCTCTAATTTAAGGATTAGGATGTAGTCTGCCTAAAGTTCTGAGTCGTGAGTGGGTGTGGGGCACTGGAGAGAATCTAGACAGTTAGCACTTCTGGGAAATATTTTTTTCTCCCTGAGCAACACTGCACCAGCCAGATTTCCAGGGGTTACTAAAAAGGCTACAATGAGACTTTTGAATTTTCTCCTTTCAGTTGAGAATAGAACTAATTCCTCATAATCACATCTTCTTTTCAAAGATGTCTGATTTTTGGAGCGGTGCTCAGAGGCTGCCAGTGAGGTCAGTAATCCAGAGTGCATATTACCTGACTATGAGAAGCTTCTCTCTTTGCCAAGCACAGAGATTCTTCTGCTCAAAGAGAGATTTCAGCTGATCATGGAGAAATTAGGGAAGCTTGTTTAAATTCTACTACAGAATTCTGAGTGGAACTACTATAAACATGTGTTTAAAAAAATGAAAGTTTAAAATGAAAAAAAAAAGATTTACTTGTTTGTTGTATTTGCTTATTATTCATTGGGTTGGAGGAGGGGCACTAAAGATACACATATAACAGAGTCTAGCAAATAAATGTAAAAGATCTAAAGTGAACTGAGGCTGGAGATGAGAGAACTACAAGCTAAGAGAGTTACTTCAATTAAACTCTAAAATTAGCTCAACTTCTTGCCATTCAAAACATATCTGGAAACACAATGAGCTATACAATTTCCACAGTCTGATAAAACCAAGCACACTGGTTCCTTAGGAGAGAAGAGACTTCCTCAGACTTTAAATTCAGATACCTTCTAGACAGATCTCATACTCTCCTGCTTCTCCCCATGGTTACCAGCCCAAAGTCCTAGGATTTCTTCTTCTCTGGATTACCTGAATGGTCTCCAGTCAGCAACTTCTCCAGATCCTAACAGCCCAAAGTCCTAGGATTTCTTCTCTGGGTTACCTGAATGGTCTCCAGTCAGCACCTTCTCTAGATCCTAACACAGTCTCCATACCATAGGAGAAATACTTTAAAATGCAAATATGAACTCACATCTCATTGCTTTTTTTAAAATTGAGATATAACTGACATGTAACACTGCAGTTTTAGGTGTACAACATAATGATTTGATATGTATAGCTAGATGATTACCACAGTACGTTCAAGTTAACGTTCATCACCATATATAGTTATAATTTCTTTCATTCTGGTGCACATCTCATTGCTTTAAGGACAAAGTCGAAATCCTGAGTACTGCATACAAGGCACAATCTGGCCCAAGTCTACTTCTCCAAGACTAGTGACAAATAGATCTAAGCATTTGCTTTGGTTGGCAGCATCTGACCCCCATCCCCATTCTTTAATAACTAATCCACTCTCTATTATCTTATACATGGTTAACCCATAGGTGTCAGCCATCTGACCCTGAAGGCATTTGATTTTGCAATGATGCGATTTGGGGGGGGGGGGGCGACCAGACCTCAACATAGACCAAAGTGATTCTTTTAGGGATGAAAATGGCCTGAGCCTATGGGCTTCCTCAATTTTTAGGTTCTTTTTCATAAACACAGAAAGCTTCAAAAGCTAATTAAGCAAGTTAACAGATTTAGAGCCATCTCCATAACCCCACGGCCAGGTGTAAAAGCAAACGTCAGACTGAATTCTACAACATGTTTAAACATTAATGTGCAACCATATACAGTGACAGTCTTATGTTTTTAAGCTCAATGAGGTCCATCTCTCAAGCCTTTCAAGTTGAAAGTATGAAAGATTCACTTGAGGAAATGAGACAGCTTTTTGGTTCTAGGATGCTGTTAAGATTATAGGTGGATTTAGGCAAATGAGTTCCTTAAGTCAGTGACTAAACACAGGGCTGGGTCAGAATTAAGCCTTGGGCTCCAAACTGGAGGATAAAGGCTTTCAAGTAAAGGTAGGAATGTTTTCTTTCAAATCTTAAATACCACGTATTTATCAGCTGAAAAGTAACTTATAATGTCTATTGTGCTATCTAAAACACCCTCTAATATTAACTGAAGATAAAGATAACTGTTGGGAAAGGCAGTCTCCTGCATGTGGTCTTCCATGCTCACTTGGCTGCTTAAGAATAGTCTTGGACCCAGAACACCTCCTTACCAAAAGGTAAAGAGCTCCCACAGCTTGTGCTTATCACTGCTCTTTGCTCTATCAAACATACTTTTACCTCCAGCCTCTTTTCTCTCACATTATAAATATTCCCATTTCTTTTTTTTTTTTTTTGACCCTAGAACTCCCTTCACCTTCCCTTTGTGTTTCTTCAACTTCTACTTCCCTACTTTCTTACTCTGTGTGCATTTTCAGTCACATACAAGCTGGTGTCTACTCCTTTCTGGTGTCTACTTCCCAATGAAAAGGCTCTTGCCCAAGTCACTAAGGATCAGATTAAATTTTTCTTAAATCTGAGTCATTTGCAGAGTCAGTATTTTAATTAAGGTAGGTGAGAATGTGCTGTTGAAAACCAACTCCTAAATCCTAATGGCATTACCTAGTAAATGTTTATTTTTTGTTTATGTCATGTATATTATGTCAAGTATATTATATCATGATATACTTACATAAATATTTATTTTTGTGTGCCTTCCATGTGGTGATTCGGGAATATAGGCTGCTTTCATCTTGTGGTTCCACCATGCCCTGAGGACTTCTTCATCCCCTGGACCTCTGCATCTAGCAGCTCATGAGCAAAGGACTGTGTGGATTGTTAAGGGACAGAATTAGAGGAGAAATAGGTCACTTCTCTTTTTGCACTGGCCATATGCAGCCTGAAGGGCAGGCTGGGAAATGCACTATAGCTGATTGTCCAGTTGGAAAAATAAACTGCTGAGCATACAGCAGTTCTTTACCAAAGTCCTCCACTCCTTCTTTTTGAAACTTTCTCTCCTTTGACTTCAATGGCTCCATTCTCTTTTCTGGTTTCAGTCTTCTTCAGGTTCCTCTTTCTTCTATCCATCCCCTTAATATTGGTATTCCCCAACATTTGTCTCCTGGCTCATTTCTCTTCTCACTACACTATTCTCCCGGGAAATTTTCCCAAAAAACAGAAGATCTATCTCCATCTTTCTGGTCATACCTCTATGTAAAACCTGCTCTTCATCTTATAAGTCCCCATCCTGGTTAAGTGGGCATCTATTCAGTCATCAGACCAGAAAACTGGAAGTGATCCTACATTCTCTTACTTATCTTCTTTAATCAAGGTTTCTCAACCACCACACTATTGACATTTCAGGCTGGGTAATACTTTGGTGAGGGAAGGAGGCTGTCCTATTCATTTTTTATAGGATGTTAAGCAACATCCTTGGCTTCTAGTTACTAGATGACAGTGGCTAATTGCCCTGTCTCTTCTCTTGTCCAGTTGTAGCAACCAACAGTATCATTGCCAAATGTCTCCTGAGTAGGGAGGGGCTTACCCCCAGTTAAGAACCATCGAGTCCTATAAATTTTACCCACTGTAATATTTATACCCTCCATTCCATTTCCTTGTCATTAATTTTGTTAAATTCCACATCACTTTGTGTCTGGATTTCTCCAATTACCTCTTATCTGGCTGTGGCAAGTTGACTGACTCAACATTTATTCTTGACTCAAATCTTCATTGCCACCTTCTCCTACCGAACAACAATGCACTTGTTTCTTAGCCTCCCTTGCATGGCCAGATGGCACCATTTTGCACAGCAAGTAGATTTGTGAGGAGAGTAACAGTTGAACTTAAAGGTTCTAAGGCTTTGGAATCATCCAGCTTAGACGGTATCTTAGCCTCATCACTCTGATAGTTGCATAGTTTTAGGAAAGTTACTTAAGTTTTCTGTGCCCCATCAGTAACACTGGACCAATAATAGTACCAACCTTATAATATTATTATGAAGTTAAACAAGTTAATACATACAAATTGCTTAGTCTATACTTGGCCAAATGTAAACACTGAATAAGTGGTGGCTATGATGTAGGACTGGCAGGGATGTCTCTCTTTTCCTTGCCAATCTCAAAGGTTACTCCTTTACATCCTATCCCTGATCACTGTTCAACTTTAAAGACTCAGTTTAGGGGAATCTTACTCTGGAGGGTTTCTCACACCTTTCCTTCCAAATTACAGTCCCTTTCTCAGATATTACTTGTTTTCCCCCCTCACTAAGCTTTGAGCTTCTACAAAGCAAGTGCCAGACCTTACTTTTCTCTTTCTATATAGTCCTAGGACCACCACAAATGCTCAATAAATATGAAATTCTCAGTAAAGATTTGGTGACTAAATCTGTAAGTGAATGAAAAATTAGTAACATACACCAGCTTTGCAAATAACTTCCCTTCCATTTAGCAGCAGGTAGAGTGAGTGGATTTCTAGAAAGCTTTGGACATACGTAGTATAAGGAAACACAAATCAACCGGGTGAATTTTTAAAGGAAATTTATCTTGCTAGCCTGGGAACCCTGGCCAGCTTGTAAGTAAACTAAAGCTCTCAGGATAAAGAGGAAAACTATATGTGCAAACCCAAACCTTTCAGACATCCTTTAAAAATTTTATTTTAAATAAATTCACCTAAATTTACACAGGAGAGTAGCAATGGGAATTGTTAATTGACAGAGAAGTCACAGTTTTAAAACTCCATTGATACAGTTTCTAAAAAGAGGAGCTTTAAATTGCCTTGTGGTTAAAGGAACTTTTAACTACACACATACACACACACACCTCTTTTGTCTGTCCAGTCTCTAGCAGGCTATTAATAAATTGGAAACTGCCCAGATTTCTTCCGGGTGGGTGGGTGAGGGGGAGCAACTGTTATCCTAAGTAATTCTCACCCTGGTCTCTGTGGAGGAAGACCCAACCATGTTTGGTTAGGAAAATTTGGTGGTGTCTTTCCTTCCTGGGTTTTGGACCCAACCATTTAACCAACTCTGACTAAAAGCCCTTTCTCTAGATTAAAATGTATTAGAACATCTGGAGTGATTCCTAAACCAAATATTATTAAAAAGTTACTAGAAATGAATTACTAGAAACTACAAATTTTTTAAAAAGATTATTTATTTATTTATTTGACAGAGAGAAACACAGCGAGAGAGGGAACACAAGTAAGGGGAGTGAGAGAGGGAGAAGCAGGCTTCCAGCTGAGCAGGAAGCCGGGCTCGATCTCAGGGGATCATGACCTGAGCCAAAGGCAGTCGCTTAACCTACTGAGCCACCCAGGCGCCCCTAGAAACTACAAAATTTCTTCAAAGGTCTTTAAGAAAAACTCATTTCCTTTGCCTTAACAAGGGCGGGGGCACATCTCATATGCAACCCACTTTTAAAAATTTATCATCTGTAAGACGATGCCTCAGTAACACTTGCGACTTTCTCTGATGACTGCAGCCCTTCAAGACACTAGTGACTACCCTTCGTTTCCTTCGGATGCCCCCTCGTTCTTTAAGAAGTGAAAACACTGGAGAGCCAGGGCTCGACCAACAGGTGGTACACCAAGCGCTCTCTTCAAGCGAATGTCGCCCGCCCCCGGGGCATCCTCATCCGGCCGCGCGCTCTCGCGTCCCGGGGGCTGCCTGGGCTCTGGAGCCGGGGCCCGGGCCGCGGGGCGGGGGCGAGCGCGCCCGGTTCACGCCGCCTCCACGCCCACCTCCTCGCGCTTTGCGTCCCCTCCCTTTGCCAAAGCTCAGACTCTCGGGGCCGCCCTTATTGTTGGCCGCGTCTGTCACTTTGTGGGCTGGGTGACAGGAATGGATGGGCTAGACACACCTTCCCCTTCCAGAAAAAAAAAAAAAAAAAAGTCCGGATCTGCATAGGGAGCGGGAGGGACTCCTCCGGCGCCCCCAGCGCCTACGCCGCGGGCCAGAGACACGCACAGCTTCCCCCTCCCACACTCACTCCTCCCATCCTTTAAAAAAAAACACGCCCAACCCAAATAAATAATATCGTTCCAAGCCTACCGGCGTCCTCGGTGCCCTCTCCTCCTTCCCGGGCTCAGGGCGCTCCAGTTCTGCGGAAGGCGGAGACCGGACGCGGCGGCGCGGACCCCGTGCGGGGCGCAGAGCTAGAGGCAGGCGCGCAGGCGGCCCACGGGCGCCGCACTATGCTCCCCAGCGCCGTGGCGGCCCACGCCGGCGCGTACTGGGACGTGGTAGCGTCCTCCGCACTCCTCAACTTCCCCACAGCGCCGGGCTTTGGCAACCTGGGCAAGAGTTTCCTGATCGAGAACTTGCTGCGGGCTGGGGGCGCCCCGCCTCACGGGCTGCAACCCCCAGCGCACCACGGCCCGGCGTCCGCTATAGTCGCCGCCGCCGCCACGGCCGCGGGCGCGCAGGTCCGGCCGCTGCCGGCCAGCCCAGTTCCCCTCAAGCTGTGCCCTGCGGCGGAACAAGTCAGCCCCGGCGGCGCGCCGTACGGCACGCGTTGGGCTTTTCAAGTGCTCAGCCCCTCGGCGGACGGCGCCAGGCTGCCGGGCCGGCCTCCGGCGGACCGAGACTGTACCTTCCAGCCTTCAGCCCCAGGTGAGGAGCTTTTCCCTCCCCAGCCGCGCCCCGCGCCTCCTGGCGCTCCGCGGAGCGCCCTGCGCCAAGGGAGCCACGGCCCCAGCGCGCAGGAATCCGCTCTGGCCCGGGACCTTCCTGGAGCGTCTCGAGCTTTAGTGGAGATGCCACTTCGAGGGTAAAGAGGGAACACCACTAACTGTGACACCTCCCCTCCCCCATCCCATACCACCAGCTTCGTCTCGGTCTCCTTTCAACAAGTAGGGGCTACCTTGATTTTCAGGCCTTTCCGGAAAAACCCTGAATGCACCTCAATGGGTTAGCGGGAAAGGGCAGCCCGGGTCCCCAAGATCTCTGGATTCGCTGGACCAGTTTCACGGGGTTTCCCAAGTTGAGCGTTTGTGCCCACGGGCTCCTGTCCTGGAGGCCGCGCAACAGCAGCTGCCTGGGAAGTTCTTGGGGAAGAGAAGTTCGCGAGGCTGGTTTTGGGGGCTTTTCCTTCTCAAACTGTTGCGATGGCTGGAGCAGTTCAGGAACGCTCGCAAAGATCTTTGGAGAGAGAGTGGCGCAAACTTTTGGCTTTCTCTGTTCTTAACATTTTGGATCAGTAAGGCGCAAGGAAATCAAGGCCGACTTTTTCTTTGTGCTGAGCCTAAGCAGCTGAATTGGCACCTGGAATAGGAAATTCACCAATAAATGAGAATTTACTTACCCAGAGAAAGGCAATTTTGGTTTGTTTTCATTTTCGGATAAAGCCTAAGTGGTGTGATTGGGAAGAGGATGTGGACGATTTAGTCAGATACTAGCTAAAGCGTGTGGAGGGGCAGCCGAAATAGCTGTGAAAAAAGGAAAAGTCTCTTAGAAACTCAGAAGCTGAGATCCAGTTGGATTAATTTTTTTTTTCGCTGCGTCCTCAGACGATCTTAACTCATTCTTTTAATCCCGATGGGTTTGTCCAGAATGACTAATAGACGCTTTTTCAGCAGATTCCATTGTCCCAGCAAACTGCCGGATCAAATTTATTGCTAATGGCTTTATAGAATTTAACATGTTTAGAACCTGTCCTGGTCTTTCAGTTTGAAATGGTTACTAACAGAATGGAACAAATATAATTGTGTGAGCACCGGTCTCATTCCCATGGTGTAAAACCTAAACTCAAGGAAGCCTTTTTGTACCTTGAGAAAGGAACAGTGTACAGTTAAAGGCAGGGTTTTTGTTCCTTGGAAATTTGGGCCACTCTGTGAAGTATTTGGAAAATTAGAAACACATAAAGCAGGTTCAGCTAAGCAAGAGTCAGTAAATAATGTTGTGTCATGAAAAATAACATTTTCGAAAAGATTGATGATTTGCATGATTTTTAGTGGTTTGCCATTGTGTTCATAGATGTTATTTTTAAGGATTTTTAAATTGCTCCTGATCATAACTGGTTACTTAACTATTGAAATTTACTTAATTTTCACCTATGTAGATTTTACAAATTAAATTTAAATAAACCAAATGCAAATCAAACAGATATTTCAATAACTGAAAAGAATTGTGTGTATCTGTTTCATTAAAAATATTGCAATTATTGGGTAAAGGCACTCCTGACTACATTTTTAAAAATTTTCAAGGATATATTCATTCTTGTACACTTAGTAAAGTGTCAAAATGCAAAAATGATTTTTTGGAATAAGAGTACAAGAGTTTATATTTCCCTTTAAGGTATTCTAATAGAATTGAAGCATATATTTTCCCAATATTTTATTCAGCCCTCATTGAAGATATAATATTCTCCTAGGTTAATTTTCATTTGAACAAATAACTTTTTATTTAAAAAAAATAAAGGAGTGCATTTAATTTCTGAATCTAGAGAAGTATCTTAAGAAAATTAAAACTCTCTATATTTGTTCCTGCAAATATGTTGCTTAAAACCAGCATTAACATTCATTTATCTTTGTAATTTGACACAGAATGTAGTTTTCTGAACATTGCCCTAGTTTTATTTAAGTGACAGATTTTTGTCCTACCAAATGTTGTGGGAATTCTTTTTTACTGTGTAGAATTATGAAGTTATAATGAGTACTGCCAAGGTTACTAGCACCTGAAAATTAGTTGACTGGTGGCATAATGACTGATGTTCTGTAAAGAATAGAGAGGAGATAGGAAAGCTACTGTTTTTGGAAACATAACAATTTCTTTTTCTTTCTGAAATGTCAGTGAATGACTGCTTCTGATCCTTCAGACACTTACTTTGGAGTAAATCACAAAATGCGATTCTTAATCATTTAAGCATATTGACTACTAGCTTTTTTTTTTAACTTTTAACTCGTTGGATGTACCAATCCAAATGTCAAATGAAAAAACCCCAGAATCCTTTTTTATTGGTGCATTGGTGAACTGCAGAACCATTTAACTAAGGGACTTATGCCACTGCATACAGTTTCTGCTTCATTATCTTTGTTACCTATTTTCAATTATATCGCATATTTCATTTGTTCAGCAAATGCTTACCAGCTATCTCCCATGTGTCAGGCTCAGTCCTGGGCCATTGGGACAGTCAGTGCACAAAATGGATGACTATCTCTGCCCCTGTGGAGCTTATATTCCATGTTCATGCTGTTCTATGGCTTACCAGGCATTTCCTTAATTGTTAGCTGCTTTAATCTTCCTAGTAGTCCAGTTTTTTCCTATAGTGATTTACTTCATTTGCTAATTTTGTTTTTGTCAGAAACAACAGTGAACACTTTTATGGACTTGTGAAAGAGAAAAAAATTGCCCCATATCTTTGTATTCCTTATATTAGTCTTTCATTGAATATCAGAAACTAGTGATCACCTATTACATGTTACAATAATAAATCATTTGTGATTTTGTGTCTAAGCCCAGGAGGAAAGAAATTGGCCTTCCTGTTCTTTTTGCTGTGAGATAGTTAGGCAGCAACAGAGATTTACAGGTAATAAATGAAAGGGTAGTTCTCAGTGCTTCATCCTGAAAAGTGGCAAGTATTTGAGTATTTCAAGTAGGAAAAAACACTCTGTAGCTATATGTCATCAAGGAGTTTATATAGAGTAGTTTAAAAACTTTAAAAACAAACGGTCATTCCTTAAGGCTCAAGTCGAGATGGCACACTTGGTGCAATAGAAAGTAGTAAATAGTTCACCTCCAGGGTTGAATCTTTGGATTTCTTACAGTTTATTAGGGGAAACCAGGAAGTTTTGCAAGTAAATTGGAATCATCAGAGAGCCTTCCCCAAAAGTTCATTAATGTCATTTTTTGATGAATGTTGTGCTAGATTAAAATATTCATTTTTTTAATAAAAGAGAATCTTGAAATGTAAAAAGCTGAAAAATTTAAGTTTCTCTTGGTTATGTCACCAGTTTTATTAAAAAAATAAGTGTAAATAGCCTTGCTTTTTAATGGCATTTGTTATTTTAAACACTTTTTTAAAAAAATGTTTGACATAAGATAATTTCCTGAATGTATTTTATTGATTATTAAGTTTACTCCTGAAAAGGATTAGAAAGCAAATATTTCTTCTGGATAAGTGAGTCTTTTTTTATTTTTTATTTTTGTCAAGTAAGTTGTACTGTGTACTGTAGGAAAGGAACGAGGTTTGTGGCATTTTTCTGGCCCCTTGTTAGGATTGCTTCTTACCATTAATACTTAGTGTGCATTCTAAGGGCGCCTGGGTGGCTCATTTGGTTAAGCAACTGCCTTTGGCTCAGGTCATGATCCTGGAGTCCCGGGTTTGAGCCCCACCTTGGGCTCCTTGCTCAGCAGGAGGCCTGCTTCTCCCTCTCTCACTCCTCCTGCTTGTATTCCCTTTCTAGCTGTCTTTCTCTCTGCCAATAAATAAGTAAAATCTTTAAAAAAATACTTAGTGTGCATTCTAGTTTTCTTGTCCACCTCCCAATTCCAGTTACTATTTACCTGTTAATCCATGACTCCTCAATCAATTGCACTTAGTTTTGTCTAGTCCAGCTTGAAGGCTTTGTGATCTAATTTATTAAACCAGAGTTTGTGACTTACTTTTGCTATCACTATGCTTTAGATTTTTTCTGGCAAATTATAATCATAGCATCTTGAATGTTGGTGATGCTGATCCAGGAGCAGGGTGGAGAATGGAGAATCCAGAGAAGAATAAGGATGGACCCCATTCCAGTGGTTCCTTGCTTGGGCCATCACCTCAGCCATCCTTTGGTGGAATTTATAGATATTCTTACTTCGTATATTCTTACTGCATGTGCATATTTTTTGTATCTTTCTGATATGTCTTTGGATTTATATTAACCTATTAATAACAACACAGTTCATGAGAATCAGCTCTGAACAAATTGTTCTGTGTTCCCCAAGTTAATGAACCCCTTCAGATTCATGGAGAAATTCTTGCAGTAAAGAGAACCAACAGGACTGTAGACAGTCCCTTGCCTTCTAGTAGTGATTCAGTAAGCCACCGTCTTTACAGAATAGCACCTGAGTTGGAGTTACAGTAGGGTAGCAGTTTATGTGCTTAATTTAATTTGCCTCTGACTGTAGTACCTATCCCACTCCCAACTCCCAATATAGGCTTCTCCACCTTCTCTACTCCACTTTAACAACAAGGAATCTCAATCTGTTAACACATATTGAAGCTGTTGAGGTTTAATAATAAAACAGGAGTAAATCTAGCAGGCAAGTAGGAACATTGTAGAACTTTCCCTTGAACTCCTATTGACTTAAAAGATTTAAGGGTTATTTTAAGAGGCACAATGGTTTGCATGCCCAGAAAATTGCGTACACATTTCTGCATAAGTACACATAGGATTCAGAGAGTTCAGTGTTACATGCAGAAAGCCAAAGGATGCCATATGTTGTGGGCGATTTAAACGAATTGTCGACAGTGATTTTTATCCACATTTATTTGCAATAAATGGGCCTCAGATATTGGAACTGAAGCTGTGAATTAGACTCCATTGTATCACTCTTTGAGCGTGCCTCCTTCCTCCTATTTTTGTGCCCACCAGAAAAAAGGAGTTTGCTGTAAGAAATCACTTTATGTTTAGGTTTGCTGCTGAACAATGATAGAAAGGAGAGCAACATGAAAGTAAGGGAAGCAACACAGGTAATAGATGTGCTCATAAAATACTTTGAAATGCTTTGCTATGAAAGTTTTTATGGAAGTGAAATGTTCCTATCTTTAACATATTTAAACAAATGTGTCTTTAGGTGTATGGGTGCTGGTGGTAAAATATTTCATTTATACCTCACTCAACCCATTTTTACCACCTTATTTCTGTTGTTGATGTTGTTTATAACTTTAAAATACATCTTATATCTTTCCTTTTTTTAAAGATTTGAGAGAGGGAGAAGCAGTCTTCCCACTGAGCAGGGAGTCCAAAGCAGAACTCCATCCCAGGACCCTGGGATCATGACCTGAGCCAAAGGCAGACACGCAACTGACTGAACCATTTAGGTGCCCCTTATCATATCTTTTAAGGGAACTTGATTTGTAGCTTTTAATACAATGTTTGTCTGCTTAATCTTGGATTAAGAGAGGCTCTAAATTAAGATTTTTCCTAATTACAGGTTTTTGTTTTTTTTTTTTAATAGTAAAGGTACACAGTTTTTAAGCCAGTTAAGTAAGTATAAATTTCCATTCAAATACACCTGGAGTCTGTCAGGAATAAAAAAGGCAAATTAGAAAAAGAAACAGTATGATTTTTATCTAGGAATGCTTGTTAGAATCCTTATTTAAGACTTCATTAGATCATGCTTTTCTATTTTATACTCTCTTAGTAAGAAATTGGAGTTTTGCCTTAGTGTATAATATGCTCACCAGACCCTTGTATATTTTATTCCAAAATATTTTATTTTACTTTCAATAATGTTTCCACTTTTAATGAAATCTCTCCCTTTTATTCTTTTTAGCCTCCAGTCAGTACTTGATTTGGCAATGCTGACTGATTCATCACTTTATATAAAGTTACCATAACTGATCCTATTTTTAATAGCATTATTCATTTTGTCAACCAGCTATTAGTTGGGAATATTTCAGGGGCACATTTTTGTGAGTTATGTGAACAGCAAACTGAAGGCACTAAAGTTCTCTCTGAAGTCGAAGATCAAAAAGCCTGTAAAGTTTTTAGACTTTTGTTTCAAAACCAAAGCATCTGGGAAAAGGGAAGAAAAAAATTCACATCTTTTTCTATATTATTGAATACTTAATTAACTACTTGTTTATCAATATTCCAATGATGAATTGGGTTTTTCACTTTTCTTACATGTTTAGTCACATTGCTATAACAACCTTAATTTTATTGATTCAAGGTGGCTGTCAAATAAAATATGTATACATTTTTTTCAAGTTCCTCTTGGGAAAAAAAATCAAAATTTCTTGTTTTTTAAAATGTTACATCTCTGACAACTTTTAAAATTAAAATATGTGGGGGAGCCTGAGTGGCTCAGTCGGTTAAATGTCTGACTCTTGGTTTTGGTTCAGGTCATGGTCCTAGGGACATGAGATAGAGCCTACTTAGGATTCTCTCTCTCTCTCTCTCTCCCTCTGCCCGTCCCACCCCTCTCTCATATGCACATGTGTGCTATCTTTACTGTCTACACCACTACCAACAACAAAATTTAAACATGTGAAGGAGTTAGGTTATTCTTCGGGAAGAACTTGTACATTAAAACAGAGTAAAAACCATGACTGCTGGCATGCTTCTTAAAGAGACTGTCCTAGGGCTGGATTGAGGTTAGGTATATTGAACCAATTCTATAGTTATATTGGATCTGAAACCAAAAGGTGGTACTATTTAAAGCAGGAAAAGAATCACTACTGTTTGTTTACATATTTTCTATAGATGCTTTTGCATTACAATTTGAAGACTTGCAATGGAGACCTATGGCTGCAAAGCCTAAAGTATTTTTTATAGTAAAAGTTTGCCAATAATTCCTCCAAAACAAAAATGGAAAGTTGGGTAAATTTAAAAATACAATTATTACCAAAGCTGATTTTAGCAACATTTCTGTAATTGCCTAGATTCAAGTCTAAGGTTTTTATAGAAGAAGCTCCTTGAGCCTCTGTTTTCTCACTTCAAAATAAGAACAGAGATTAGAGTTAGCTTCTGACTTCCAAACACATACTGTGAAAGCCCACTGATAACATTCATAGAAAGATGTGAAAAATTCATTTCCACCATTCTACCATAAGCAAAATATTGGGAAAGAGATATTGCTGTGTAAAAAGCCTTCTCAAAGCTTAGAAGCTTAAAGAAGCAATTTGTTATTTTCTCTCACAGTCCCATGGGTTGACTGGGCTCTCACTTGGAATCTCATTACAGTTAGATGGCAGCTAGAGCTGTGGTCTTCTGACGGCTCATCAGGGCTAGGTGTCCAAAATGGCTGCACATGTGGCTGACAGTTGACTGGTTGTTCAACTAGGACTGTTCCAGCAATCCACACTTGGACTTTCCAAGTGTCTTGAGCTTCTTCTTCTTTTTTTTTTTTTTTTAAAGATTTTATTTATTTATTTGACAGAGAGAGAGATCACAAGTAGGCAGAGAGGCAGGCAGAGACAGAGGAGGAAGCAGGCTCCCTGCTGAACAGAGAGCCCATGCAGGCCTCCATCCCAGGACCCTGAGATCATGACCTGAGCCGAAGGCAGAGGCTTTAACCCACTGAGCCACCCAGAAGCCCATGTGTCTTGAGCTTCTAATAGCATAATGCTTGGGTTATGAAAGGGAAGGTTCTAAGAACAAACACCCAAGAACCCCAGACAGTGGCTGCAGGGATTCTTGTGGCCTAGGTATCGAAGTTCTAGAATGTCACTTCTTCCATAGCCTTCTGTCAAACAAGACAGCAAGACCATCCCAAATACAAGGCAAGGGGAAATTTAGATCCTGCCTCTCAGGGGAAGGAAAGCCAAAAATCTGTCATAGGGAGAAATCAGGTTAATAATCAGATACAGTTCTTGCCAGGACTGTCTCCTGCTGGAGTAGACCAGTGCAAGAATTAGTCACACAGAATGTTACAGCTTGCAGCCCAAGGAGCCTTCATTAAGGCTTCTAGAATTTGAGAGCTACAAATTCTATTCTGTTATGCTATTCTCTCCTGGGACGTTCACTTTATAATAAAAAGAGCAATGGGTTTCCTCAAATTTAGCTCAATTTTTCAGGGCTCTATGGAGACACCTTGAAGGGAGAGGCAGCAGAAGTAGTGATCATATTTGATGATTGCAATGAACTGGGACCCACAGCTTGAGAGGAAGCCAGACCCTTACCTGCTGGCGAGGTGAGGCCAGAGAGAATGCTGGTGGCAAGTGTCCAACAAAGGATTGCCATCACCTATTCTTATTACTGTGGTGGGATCCTTCCACACAGCCTTACCTTGCCTCACCACATTGCACCCAGTACTGTCTGGTGAATTTTCCTAAGATAGAGCTTTGTCATGTTACCAAGCTACTCGGGGAACCCTTCTTTAACCCCACTTGATGGTCAAATCAAATAAAAATACTTTGTTCTTCAACACCTTCATTTCATCAGCAACATTTAGCTTCTTGAACTACGTTCTGTAACTTTCAGTCTTTGGGCCTAGTGCCAGCAGTCGGGCTGGATCCCCTGCTTTTGTTCATGCAACCTTTCCATGTTGGATGCCTTCTTTCTCATCCTTTGCAGTTCCAGATACCCTCCAAATTAAGGTGTGAATTAAGACGTTGTTCCTGATTAAAGCCTTCTTGACAAAGCCTTCTTAACAATAATCTTTTCTTTTTACTTATCTTTTTCAGTGGAAGTCTTGACCATGCTGCTGCTTTTACTACATTGTCTCACAGTTGATCTCAAATTACATAATAATGGCAGGAGTAAAGGCTAAGATTGATAGAGTGCCTGCTATGTCAGACATTGTTTTGTGTTCTTTTCAGTGTCTCTATCCTCGTGATGCATTGTAATGACCTGTGCAGCTTTTAAGACAATGCTGTGCTAAGGAGCCCACCCTTAGCCTGTGTGATTTAACCCCATTGGTGTGTGACCTGGGCATCTCTATCTCTGAACAGCACTCCAGATAATTCTAGTGTGTACTCAGGGTTGAGAACCAATGAATGGTTAGGAAAATGAACCATATGAATTTTTTCAAATCTCCTCTCTTTCTTGGAGAATGCCTCAGATTTTACAGAACAAATGTGACTTTAGAGAACAGAAAATTTTGCATTTCATTTCTTTGACCAGCAGATATAAATCTGTAAGTAAAGAAACACTAAGTAGAAATTCTTCTAGGGAAGGAAACTATCCTTTTTCATCTTTGTAATCCCAGTACACAGTACATTGTGTGGCACCTGATAGAGATGCAATAAATATTTTTTGCACAGAATTAAAAGCATAGAATCAAAGAAGTAGATACCACACTTGATTTATCTTTTCATGAGCTGTACCAGAACATTAAGACCTTTGTTTTTCTGTGTCTGAAATTCTCATTGAGGAAAAAAAAATGTGGATTTCTGTTGTTTTCTGATAAGCAGGAAGATAAAGGATGAATTTACTTAACTTGCTTTCCCTTGTGACTGAAGACAAATTTGCATGGGGATCACATAAATGAATTCCTTCCAGGTTGTGTGATAAAATAAATCACACCTCATTAGGTAAGTGATATTTCTTAGGCCTTACTACTCAGGGCATCTGAGTAGTAAGATTTGGAGTCTTGTTTTGGGGTTCACTCTATTCCAAATGTGTATTTTCAGGTCAGAAGTTTAGATTTCTTTATTTCTGGTGTCCATGTACCAGACACTTGAAGAAGGTTATTTAAAACCATTTTTACAAAATTATTTAATTCCCTGTTATTTCCTGGAGGTATGTTTTGACACTTTGGTTGCCTTAGTAAGACATCTTGGAAACTTCTCTCATTTCTTCTCATCCTTAAAAGGTGCTGCCAATTGACATAGCATTACAGTGGACTCTTGAAATTTATTTGAAGGTTTTATTAGTGGCCTTTAGTATTCTTTTTTTGAAACATCAACTCAAGTCTGTTAGTACCACAGTTTTGCATTGACAATAAAAAGAATGTGGTTTCACCCCTTTTAAATACCCATTTTTCTGCTTCATCAGTAAAAGAAAAGTGAAAATAACAACAGAAAAGCAATTAAAAATTATTGCTTGCTTTCTAAACAACAGAATTTTGAAAATAATTTCTCTGTAGTTAGGCTTGTAACCATTCTTAGCTATGAGATGCTTATAGCACAGAACCATTTAGTTAAGTTTAAAAAGAAATTAGGCCAGTTCACCATTAAGTTGGCTCTAAGTTCCCACCTTAATTATTCAAAATAGTTAATAGATATTTTGATTCTGTGGCTTCAATTAAGTCAGAATATCTGATTAAGGAGTGAAAAGTTCATGAGGTTTTCTGTGAACTAGTGATTTTAGTCATTTCGACTCAGACAGTTCAATTCCAAGAATTTTAAGTGATTTTTTGTGACTTGTAGCAGATTCCCACAGAAACTGGAAGCTAGATTTGCCGGTGGGATACAAAATCCAGAGTACCCTGAAATGTTGTGCTAACAGAACCTAACATCATGCTGTAGCACCTGACAGTGTGCATTTTTTTCTCCCCATAGGAATGGCCATTTGTTTTTCTCTTATGGAAAGCTTGGGAGATGTGTTCCTGTCCTGGGTTCCAGCTCTTATGAATAATTGGCAGTCTCTGTGCATGAAATCCTTATCTTTCCTGGTTCATAACAAAATATTATGCCAACATATTTATGTTTCTGTTGTCCTTCTTGCTGAAAAGAGTCCTCATCACATTCCAGACACATACATACCCATTTGAGGCTAAATGCTAATGAATGAATGAGATAGCATGTGTTAAATTCATAACTAGTCCAGTGTGCTCAGTGTATAGTGAACACTCCTTAAATATTATTGTCATAAACATTATCCAGTAAGCCCGTAATGAATTGTTCCCAGTATGATCAGTGATAAAATGACTGCATTTAAAATAGCACTGATGGGCTTTGAAATGCATATCACTAGGGATGAAATTGTCTTGTTTTCTGCCTTTTTCAGAGCATCTTCAGAGTAGTTCTTTTTTTTTTTTTTTTTTTTTTTTTTTTTTTTTTTTTTTTTTTTTTTAGATTTTATTTATTTATTTGACAGAGAGAAACACAGCTAGAGAGGGAACACAAGCAAGGGGAGTGAAAGTGGGAGAAGAAGGCTTCCCGCCCAGCAGGGAGCCCGATGCAGCCCATGATCCATCTAGGATCATGACCTGAGAGGAAGGCACATGCTTAACAAGGAGCCACCCAGGCTCCCCCAGAGTATTTCTTAATAGCTTACAAAAGTTTTAACAGGTCTGTCAACTTGTTACTTTGTTTTTATCACAGTTGAGTTTCCTTTTTTGTTCATTTGCTTTTAAAAGCATGTGGTTTACAAACATTTAGAAGTGTAATATATATTTTTAATGCATTTCATGATTTCATTTTATTTTTTGCATTTCATTGTGTTAAATGTTATTTCCTTGTACCAGTCAACACCTCTGCAATCACATGTCCAACAGGATTAGCATCTGATTTATGTCAATTTGTAAGTACATGTTAAAAAAAAATAGAGCACTTAATTGGAATTTCAGAGCAGTTTTTACATGAACCCAGCTTAAACAAGGTGTATTTATGTATGGAAGTCAGGAATCGACTAATCTGTGTAAATATATGTATGTCAAAGCGTTCATTTAAAACGGTGAAGAAATTCTACACAATAGAACCTGAAGCCTGGTCGTAGCCACAAGAGTTTGTTACTGTAGATAACATGTCATTTTGATTACAGCTTTACTCTATTAAGATGAGGTAATATATAGTAATAAACTATTCAGTGCAAACTTTTTATGGTTAAACTTAACACTAAGATCATATATCTCGAAATTTCATTTATCACAAATGAACTTAATTGATCACTTGTCTCAAATGAACCATTCATTTTTTTAAAAAACTTTTATCTTTCTATTTTTAGGGCCATAGGGTTAGACTGAGAAACATTTGGGCTAGAATGGTAAAATTTGTGATTTTTACATATTTTTCATGGTTATTGTAATAGTATCACTAGTGGGCTTATTTTTCTACACTTTCTGTTAAGTAATAATATTTCTTTTAAGTGTGTTTTTCCAGCTATCGTTATAAATGTTTCATTATATGTATGTAAATGCAGCATTGCATTTTGTGCCAAATGCACAATTTCCATCACTTAATTATCTATGGAATGTTTATTTTGGGGGTGAAATAAGTTAACAGAAATGCTTGAGAATAAACATAATGTGACAACTTTTTTTTTTTTTAAGATTTTATTTATTTATTTGACAGAGAGAAACACAGCGAGAGAGGGAAAACAAGCGAGAGAGGGGAGTGAGTGAGGGAGAAGCAGGCCTCCCGCCCAGCAGGGAGCCCGATTCCATCGATCCTGGCTCTCCGGGATCATGACCTGAGCCAAAGACAGTGGCTTAACCAACTGAGCCACCCAGGCGCCCCAATGTGACAACTTTTATACGTAAAAACAGATTTTTATTTTTCAAAATACTTACAGTCCGAGAATAATGGAAAATGTAACTCTGCCTAAATAAGGCCGTTTTCTTGTAATATGTTTAGTTAAAATGATTTATCATATCTTTGATGGTTTTATAGTCAATATTAGAATGACTTACGATAACAGTGCAATTTAAAAAAACTTCTATAGGCTGCCTGGGTGGCTCAGTCAGTGGAGCATGCAACTCTCAATCTCAGGGTCCTGAGTTCAAGCCCCACACTGGGCATGGAGCCTATTTAAAAAAAAAAAATTAGAAAAAAATTTTATAGTACTTTTGAACGCCCAAATGGATTTCCTTGCATACTTGCTTAATTGCTCTATTTTCAAAATATAATTTTTTTATAAGACTTTATTTTTATATAATCTCTCTACTCAATGTGGAGTTCAAACTTACAACCCTGAGATCAGGAGCTATATGCTCTACTGACTGAGCCTGCTGTGTATGCTTCAGAGTATTATTAAGACAAATATTTTGTTATTTGAAAATTTGAATATTAAAAAACTGAGAACATTAATATTGGCAACTTTCCATTATATTATGATTTGTGGTTAGTTTGCAATTTGAAGGCATTAACAACCTAAATTCTTTCTTCTTAAAATTTTATTTATTTATTTGACAGAGAGAGAAATCACAAGTAGGCAGAGAGGCAGGCAGAGAGAGAGGAGGAAGCAGACTCCCTGCTGAGCAGAGAGCTCCATGCGGACCTGGATCCCAGGACCCTGGGATCATGACCTGAGCCGAAAGCCGAGGCTTAACCCACTGAGCCACCCAGGTGCCCAACAACCTAAATTCTTATTGGGCAATACACTTATTTTGATATATCCTTAAAAAATATTGGTGAAAATAAGCATATGCCTATCAGTTGGTTAAAATATAAATCTGCAATTACTGTGTTCTTGAAAAACATATAAATTATATCAAAATAATGTTAACTAAATATTAAGATAAGAAAAAATTACCCTTGAACATGTAGGGAGAGTAATAAAAATGTTTATTTTCAAGTGGACATTGGAGATAAAGCACATTCCATCACCACAGAACGTTCTCTTGGATAATGTTGCCCTGGGATATTTTAAATAAAGGAATACATGTTACCTATAGTTATGACCACACAGAAAATTAACTATTAAGTTTGGTTTTGATCCATTGAGTCTTTTTAACACATCTTCCAAATCTTGATTAAACTCTTTGGCAGTTTCTTTTGGGAGATAAAGGCTGCTTTAGAATGACTTTAATTTCAGTAAAAGTTATAGCTAGCCAAGTAAAGGCTCAGGAAATGAAATGTTTTACTCAATGACTTTTGGGAAGCTGGAATTTTGAATATTGTCTAAAATAAATGGCTCATCCATGAGATCAATGCTTTCTTCGCAGCGTCTTCCAAACCTTTTTTCCTGAGCGCCCCTCCATTCTACTCTGCATGCTGCGGTGGGTCCTGTCGGCGCCCTGCATCCCCCACGGCTTTTGCAAGTAAGTTTTTATGCTTCATCAGCAATGCCTCAGTTATTCTGTAAACCAAAGCAGCAGGATTTAATGTGCTCTGGAAAACTAATTGGTAATGCAATGGCAAGGAGCTAAATCCTCACTAAAAAATCACAGCGATCCTATTCAGGAGGTTTCCAGAGATTTATCAGACCTCAACACACTGAGCAATTGTGAGCAGTTTCTAATGGCATTGAAACCCACGGCTGACACACCAAGGAAAGTGACTTGTTTTCCATTTGATATAAAAGATCCCAGAGGGACCAGTTTGGCTTTTTCTGAAACATGTAGCAATACTTATTTAGAGAAGAAAAAAGAAAGGAAGGAAGGCTAAGAAATTGTGCTGTGTGAAATTTCCATTTAGCTTAGAATGTGACACAGAAAGTCACTGGGTGTCCATAGAAAAGAATTAAAATTGTCCAGGTTGTAAAAGGAGACAAATATCTCCTCTTTATGATCTTGAAGAAAACCAACCAGAGTTGTAGGAAATATTTTCAAGAGAACTTTTCCTTGAACGTTACAAAATTTAAACAGTGTCCAGGGGTGAAGTGAGAATGACAACTTCAAAAAACTTTCAGAGAGTGCATGCACACATACAGTCACATAGCCCAAAAAAATAATGTCAAACTAAAAAAAAAGTTCACCTTGATCTTGAGATTTCTAGGTCAAATAAAAATTTGTAAGCAGAGAACCTGAGTTTATGAAAAAAGAGTCCAGTAAGGGGCACATTTATTTCAGCTGCCCAAGAGAAAACATTTATTCAGGTTAACCCCTCTGTCAGGTGAAAAGTGAAATCGGAGTTGAGTTAGGCTGAAGTACAGAGCTCTATCACGGTTGAATTCAGGTCCCTGCTGCCTCTCGGTTAATGTATTTTATGAATGTTTCAGGAGAGCAGTTGCTCAACAGAATGATTCCTGACAAGTGAGGCAGCAAATGCTGGCCGTTTAATGAGCTGCAGGCCTCTGAGCATCTCTTTAGGGGGCCGATACTTTCCCACAGAGCACTTTACATGGCAGGGACCCAGCCACAATGGGTGACAGACCCGTGACCAATCGTCACTTTCACTTGACTCATCCACACGCGACCTCACCACGATTTTTCACTGTGCAGATGAACTTTAGGAGCCATTTCACATGGAAAAGGCTCGGGCAAGGGTCAGTTGCCCTTTTGTATGGTCATAAAGCAAGGCTCTGTGTGTCCATCTTTTCTCCTGTCTCACATTCCGAGTGAATTTCTGGACACCATTTAAAGCCCTTGACTGAAAAATAAAGCAGTGAATGAAACTGACTTTTATAGACTCATTCTAGCTCATCTTCCCATATAACCTTGTCCACCTGAAAAGGGATTTAGTGGATGAGCTGAGTGTATACAGGATTTGCTGAATACATAGGGCCCATTATCAACTCTGGGGATTGTTTATTAACCAGGACTGATACAGCACTATTTTGGAAGTGACCTATTAATTGTCCATTTAACTAGAATGTATTGATTCAAATAGAAAAATAGAAACCATGACTAAACCTTTTACTCGCTCCTTCAAGGTGGTCTCCTATGAGGGCAATTGAAAAGTGTTGTGCAAATTAAAGACACATTTGTCACCATAGATTAGAGTATCAGGAAAAGGCTGCTGGAGTGGAGACTTAAGTCCTAGAGACCTGATACTATGGTGTTGTGGCATGTCTGGAATTAAATCTTTGGTGTGTAGCCCCAGGGTAGAGATTGAAAGAGATCCCATACCTAGTTTTGTTTACTCCACCTTGACAGAATACTGGACTTCCACTTTAGAGAACCTCTAGCAGTGTAGGTTAGGTAAGTGGAAATGGACAAAAAATCCTGCATAGCATGTAGACATTCGTGTGTGTGTGCCTGTATATGTATATTCATTTTATAGCAGTGTTTTTGTGAGAGTCTCTCAGCCCTAAATGTACACTAATGCCTCGGCCAGTTTGGTCAATAGAGCACATGAAAGTAATTCTAAAGGCATTTCCTAGAGAACTTCATCTTTTCAGTGGCTTGAAAAGTAACTTTAAGCAAGATTCATTTTCTTCCATCTCCTTCTCTGTTCTTCCCACTTTATGCCTTTGGCATAACCATTGTACATTGTGATGTCTCACCCTAGAGGCTTATAAAGTCCTATGTTTATCTTTTTTAATTCAATAAAATATACAGGGGTAAATCAGCACAGCTCAGATCAAGCATAGAGAATGCCGTACTTGGTCTGTCTCCATTTCTGAAGTTGGCCTTTTAAAACACTTGAGAGAAGCCACAAGTGTTTTTAATAAACTTTGGTGTCTCATTAGTTATAAATCTGAAATGAATTTTTTTGTTTATAATGTTCATCGTATTAGCAGCAAATAATAATGAAATGGTGGATTTATGCTGTCAATAAAGAATTGTACATAAATAACCATGATAGCAAGGAACATTAATAAGGTTTACATCTGGACAGGGATCTTTATTATTTAAGGCATTTACTAGATTTTCTTTCTTTTCTTCTTTGTTTAAAAATAAGAATAATTTTTATGCCCAGGCATTAATATATTTTTTCCATCGCAGAGGAGAAGGAAAATGAACTGTCCAAGTAATCTAGTATTAAGTTTCAGCCAAAATGTACTGACGTGTGGACAGCCAAAATCAAAGTTTATTCTAAACATTTTAATGAGCAATGAAATCTGTGGTCTTCATCATTGTTTCGCAATATTGGTTCACTCTTTCCAAAGTATAGGATCAGATCAATAGGTTCATAACTAGCAAGTGAAATATCATTTTGACTCTTTTAACATGATTCACTTGTATAAAATTGATTTCATTTTTCTTGTTAACCTTTAGATTTATGATTAACTTGTTGCAATGTGGAAACAATCATTCCTCCAGTGCCCTTCTCACATATAATAAATGGTTTAATAGGCCCTTTAAGCACAACCCTGACAGTGGGGAAAAATTAAAAGGCAGTGGTAAAAGTTCTCCTCTCCCACAAAGCAGTGGAAGGAAAATCTTTGATATTACATCCATAAGGTTCTTTTCAAAAATCACACATTTCTCAGCTAAGATGAAATGGAAAGTCATGGAAATTATGTGGAGAATGACCTTAAACACACACACACACACACACACACACACACACACACACACATACACACAAAAACCCTGAAAAAGTACAGGAGTCTTAATTATGTAGAATGGCTAATTGAATTAATCAGAGAATTATATCATTTTGTCTTTGAGTAACCAACTTCAGTGTGATCTTTCAAAAATTTTATGCGTTAAAAGACAAAGTTTAAATTTGGAGCAACATTTGTGAAAATATGAGCAGGGAAATATTCTGAAATAATCTGCTCTGCCTTTTCCTTGGGAGATTTTGAACTTATATTCTACATATTAAGATCATGTTACTCTTTTCTCTTCCTGACTAAAACTTAGAGGAACATAATACACTCTCCAAACTTGAGCTTAGGATTTTGTTGAAGGATGTGGGGAAGAGCTATAATTTTTATTGTTGAGAGTGTAACTTGGTCTGGTGAGTGTCACTATCCAAGATGGGCAAAGCTCTGATTAGTATTCTTGCCACCTGATCTGGCTATATTCTCTTTTATTGTTCTCAGCTAGAGTGCTGGGTGCCCCAAGAAAAGTGACAAGACCTACAGCAGTCCTTCTGTAAGGATTTATCGTTAACACTCTAAGATCTTCACAAATCATTTTGTGCTAGTAGAGAAAGAAGTATGATTATTTTTGTTGAAGAGATAATCAGGTTTGTGCAGTAAGTTAAATGTAGGTTTTGACTTCTCAACAGCGAAGGGAGGGGTGTTCTAGAGATAAATGACACTCAGTCAACCAGGAAGAATGTTTAGAGAAGTCAGAGACTCAAAGACAATAGATTTTCCAAGTTGATGGCTCTATTCAACAGTTCTTCAGAGGCAGTGAACGTATTTGAGTAACTTTCCAGGAATGGAGTTCCCTTTCTCCCCAAATTTGTTCTCAAGTAGTGGAGGCTGGGGAATGGGCAGCAGAGCTACTTAGTGATATGAGGCTCTTGATCCTGATCTTGTCTATAGCCCTTGCCTGAACATAATGTGACATCTAATTGGGCAGCTGATTAAGTCTTGATTTGAGATTCCCCAAAAGAAGTGCACGAGTATAAAATGGAAAAAATTGGCTGAACAGAACAAAGAAGAAAAGGATTGTACTATTAGCTTACTATGTGTCTACAGAATGATGGGGATGTTGGATTATGCTTTTAGAAATACATACCCAGGACAAGAGAGATAAGAGTCCTACTAGCCTCTGTAATGGTCAAACCACCTACAGTTCTGTACAGTTCTGGAGCCCCACTTTAAAAGGCACAGTGAACACGTGTATAAAAACCGGGTCATGAAGTAGTCAACCACTAAAATGGTGAGGGGTCTTTATGCCTGGTCATGAATTTTCTAAAGTGGTTGAGTATGTATGGCCTGGAGAAGAGAAATAATAGGGAGAACCTGAGTATTATCTTCAAATTAGATATATGACATTCAGTATAGGTGTAAAGGACAGATTTGGAGCCAACGAGTAGAGTTGTTTTTGTTTATTTGTTTGTTTTTATTTATTTGTTAGAGACAGATTGAGCAAGCAGAGGGAGGGGCAGGCAGAGGTAGAAGCAGATTCCCTGCTGAGCAAGGAGCCCAGTGTGGGACTTGATCCCAGGACCCTGGGATCATGACCTGAGCCCAAGACAGATGCTTAATGACTGAGCCACCCAAGCATCCCTAATGAGTAGAGTTTAATGGAAATTGAATTTGGACTTAATATAGGGAAAGCTATTTAGCAAATTAATATGGTTATGATATATAATAATGAAGTATTATAGTATTCCCTAATACTAGGTTATTTAGACAGAATGGAAAATGGACTTCTAGTTTAAATGGGGCAAGTCAGGGAAGTTCTATATCTTCTCTCTCCACACCTCAGATCCACAGGAGTGATATAAAATACGCACACACACACACACACACACACACACACTCTACATCCTCACATGTGAAAATATGAAAGGGTCGATTAGTTTATCTTATGTTCTATTTTTCTGTTCTTCCCATCTCTCCCCACCCAACAGTGTTATTTACACACAGCACACCTCCAGTTGGAGCACCCTTCACCAGTCCCAATAATGCACAGGGATTCCCTGGCGGATGTCGCATGAGGCCATCTCAGGACCCAGGGAATCATGCTTTTGAAAATTTTCTATCCTCAGTCACTCTGCCACTTTAATGGGATTCTTCCCACCTCCTGACCTCTTTGCCCACTTATAACTTTGACAGTCTTTGGTATAATTATAAAGATCATCGATTGACCTTTCTCGTCCTTTTTTATGTGACCCCAAGGGTACAACTTAACTTTTTGGAGTCTTAGTTTTTTCCTAGGGAAAATGGAGGTCATAGTACCTTCCTCTGGGGATTGTTGTAAAGATGATATGACATGCTGCATGTAGTGGCCACAAATTGCAGCATCTACTGAGCCCCATATATATGAGGCCATGGTACAAAAATCATCATCATCATCACCCTCTCAAGTCAGACATTTGTCATAAGTTTAGGAATAGTCAGAGGTGTTTTCTGCTTATAACTTTGTAGTAGTTTTTGAGAGAAGTTGGAGTCACCAACAAGTTCTTGAAGTCGTTATGTTTGTTTTGCATTCGTAAATGTGAGCACATATTAGATTTAGAAGGTAAGGAAGCGGTGAAGGTTCCTCCATGCACTTTTCTTTTAAGATTTTATTTATTTATTCATGGGAGACAGAGAGAGAGAGAGAGGCAGAGGCAGAGGGAGAAGCAGGCTCCCCACAGAGCAGGGAGCCCAGTGCAGGACTTGATCCTAGGACCCCGGGATCATGACCTGTAATGAAGGCAGACACCTACCCATCTGAGCCACCCAGGGGCCCCACTTTTTTTTTTTTAAGATTTATTTATTTATTAGAGAGAGGGAGGGAGGGTGGGAGGAGCACACAAGCAGGGAGAGGGGCAGGAGGAGAGGGAGAGAATTCTCAAGCAGACTCCCTACTGAGCCTGGAGCCTGACGTGGGGCTCAATTCCAGGACCCTGAGGTCATGACCTGAGCCAAAAATCAGGTTGGAGGACACTTGATGGACTGAGCCATCCCAGGGCCCCCTCAGTATAGTTTATGGTTAGATCCAGAGATAGCCCATAAAAGACTGTGGGGAAAGATGGAAAAGAGCATCAATAATAGAAGTAGCATCCTCTCAACTTCTCACAGGAACCTAAGGCATGTCATCTTAGGAAAACTAGCATGATGTGTGTATTGAGAGCAGCGCTAAGAGGACTGGGTAACTAGAAAAGAAGAATATATTCTTTATCTTTGCCATATTATTTTGCTTGTCATTGGTCATATTTATATTCATTTTCAGGCACTGAAACCTGAGGGTCTGACCCAGGAATTAACCTTTTAGCCATCATAGCCATTCTAGGTCTCTCAGAGATTGAGGTTTGCTTTGGGTCCACGATTTTCAAAATGCTAGTATTTACCACATTGATGGGAATAATTTGTAGATTCCCTCTACAAAGGGAAACTTCTTTCTCTTTACTTAAAAATAGCTCCGTAGAAAAACCTATGAGTTTCTTAAAAAATTTCAGGGATATTTAGGGGCACCTGGGTGGCTTAGTTGGTTAAGTGTCTGCCTTTGGCTCTGGTCATGATCCCACAGTCCATGCTGAGCAGGGATCCTGATTCTCCCTCTCCCTCTGCTTCCTGCTTCCCCTGCTGTTGCTCTCTCTCTGTCAAGTAAATAAAATCTTTAAAAAAAAGTTTTAGGGATATTTAAATGTGTTCTATATAGATTAAAAAAATTTATTAACTAGGAAAATACTTGCCTTTCAACATTACTGAGTTGGTCAGGTCCTCCTCAAAAGGTTTTTCTATACAGTAAGTCATGACCTGAACTCATTTCAGTTACCTTCTGGCCCTAATGTACCTTCTTACCTTGTCTTCTGGCTTCTTGGCACTCATACCCGGCAATCTGGAAATATCAACATTCCAGGTCCACCATGTTTCACCCATGTCCTCATTCCACTCATGGGAGGGCAAATTTTAACCCCTCTGCTCTGCCTGCCTTTGTCTAGTGTGCTAGATTGCCTGTAAGAGGAATTTCTATTCTTCAAGCTTTTCTTTTCTCTCAGGACTCTCTGCTAGCCTCCAAGACTAAGTGGCTTCCTATCTGGTTCTTAAATACTTTCTCTGCCATTGTCTGCAGTTATTTATCTCACTGTGTTGTGGCTGGCTGTGAGCACCTAAAGGATGCATTGGTTTCATCTTCAGTTGTCAGTCAGCAACATCTCAATCACTCCACCAGATTACCACCACCACCACCCCTCCCCCCCCCGCAAATGCTACAGTGTTTGCTTGTTTTCCTTAGAAAGTAGAACCAGGGTGCCTGGGTGGCTCAGTGGGTTAAAGCCTCTGCCTTCAGCTCAGGTCATGATCTCAGGGTCCTGGGATTGAGGCCCGCGTCAGGTTCTCTGCTCAGCAGGGAGCCTGCTTCCTCCTCTCTCTTTCTGCCTGCTTGTGATCTCTCTCTGTGAAATGAATAAATAAAATCTTAAAAAAAAAAAAAAAGGTAGAACCAGACTTAAAATGCAAAATGGAGATTATTTGTTCATAACTCTATAGTAGCCTGTTTTATGTTTGTTTTTGTCTTTTCAGTCTCTTTTCTCTGCATTTTTACTTATTTATAAACATAAGATGTGTTGTATTTATCATATGGAGTATAGTGTATTTTTTTTGCTGCTGCCTGGTCTTCATAGTTCTCATCTTCAATGGTTCTTTAAATTTTCACCAAGAGGATATGGCGTCATGTCTCTACACACTTCTTTATCTTTGGGTATTCAGGTTTCTTTCCCCGATTTTTAACACCTATGGCCATAATAATGATAGGTCATATATGTTTATGAATGAAAAATATGAGAATCAAAATATCAAGTGATAGGACATGCTGGAATTTGAGGACACAGTCATCAGGCTGTACAGGAAATGCCCTGTAGTCCACACTCACTCACTGGTCCAGGACAGGGTGCAGAAGCCTATAGTCACAGAAAGGAGCTGTGACTGTGTTTATAAATGTTTCTCCCCTTCCCTTTTGATGTATGACATCTGAGCAAAGAAACAGCAGAGGAAGGAGCCAACAATTTGGCTTCAGAAGGTCCTGCTACCAGCTGAGCTCTGTGTTCTTTGTGTGACTTTGGATCTAAACAGCCCTGAATACTTCTTCATCTGCATGGACGATGTTTGTGACATATGTTTTTTTTTTCTTTTTTTTTAAATTTAAATTTTAATTTTGTTTTCAATGTTCCAAGATTCATTGCCCATTCCCCACACCCAGTGCTCCATGCAATAGGTGCCCTCAGTACCCACCACCAGGCTCGCCCATCCCCTCACCCCCTCCGTCCAAGTCCCTCAGTTTGTTTCTGTGTCCACAGTCTCTCTTGTTTCGTTTCTCTCCCTGAATTACCCTACTTCCCATTTACTTTCCTTCTCCTACTGTCTTCCATATTACCCCTTATGCACCGCAAGTAAGTGAAACCATGTGAAGTCAAGTGACATATGGTTTTTATAAGAATCAAATGAAATCCAACAAGCAGAACTGGATAAATTCATGGGATCCTTACTGTGGGTCAGGCACCAAAATTTTCTTGTGTTATATCATAAAATCCTGAGAGCGACCCTGTAAGATAAACTGAAAAAGGCTGAGTAACTGGCTTAAAGTCATACAGATAAATGACATGATCCAAACCCAGGTGTTCCATATTACACGTTCTAAACTCCTTTGTCCTAGCCTTCCTGGAGAGAGAGCACCCCAACAGATGAATCTCAGGACTAATGTAGAAGGCCCAATTCCATAGTCTCTTTAAAGGAAAGTTCAAAGAAGAATAGCATTTAGAAAAAGAACTTACTGAGATATTTAGAATAATTTTTCTTATTGACCAATATTTCATAAAACTATATAAATCTTTGATAAAGAAGTAATGAATCTGATTGTCAAAACATGACTTCAAGGTATGGCCTTAGCATGTGACAGGCAAAAAATTTTTTTAAAAAATGATGCTGTAGATGGAAAATTAACCAAGATATAATGAATGGAAAGAGCACCAGCAAAAATAGACCTTAGTAAAGAATTTGGCTTGATTACATCCCAGAAGCTACAGCATTTCTGAGGAGAGGCAAATGTTACAGAGCTGGAAGGAAAGAGAGAGAGGCAAGTTCTTGCAATGTGAGGATAAAATAGAATGAGGTGTAAACCAGGGCCAAGAGATTCATTGGGAGATAATCTGCAGTCTTTCGGGCAAGTAAGAAAGGAAGCTGTTATATTACAGAAGTAGATTTGACAAGATTTATTCATTTGTTGACATTTTTTCCCCCTGAAGTACAAGTCATATTGGGTTAGAATATATTGTGTAGTATTAGGAGCATTTGTTTTGAGATTAGTTGTCTTGGGTTTGGAACCCTAGTCATGTGCCCCTTGGACAAGGTTTCTTAAGCTACCTATATTCTTCATTTTATTCATCTGCGAAGTGAGGTGAATAACAGTATAACATTTAGGGCATAGGCTGGGCAGGATTAAATGAATTAATACATGTCGTTGGCTTAACACAGAGTAAGTATAATGGTACAGAGTTTATTATCATGTCACACCCTGATGAAACACCTGCTACTAATCTTCACTACTACGGGATAAAGTCCCACACCCTTGTAGTACTCTCTGCTCTAGTTCCGTTCCACTCTAGAATCTCTGTGTCAAAGGTCCAAATGTCTTCAAGAGCCTGACAGGTAAAAAGCTAGTTGGCGAGGCTGTAGCAATGGAGGGCCACATATTTCACCAAAACAGGGCACTTGCTACTCACTCTGGTCACTCTTTGCTTTCTGGGAAGATGAGCCCAGTGCAGCTATGTTTGAAGTGATGTCAGAAACCTGGACTTCACATAAAATCTAATTATTAAAGGTGAACGACTACATCAGAATTCTAAGACCAGGCAAAGCCCACCTACAGGCTGGATATGGTTGCCAGTTTGCCCCCCTCTGCTTCATGCCCTTCCCAGCCTTGCAGACTGCTTAGTTTTCCTGCAATAAATTTTATTCCTTTGTGCCTTAGTGTTTATTAAAAAAAGTGTTGAGGGCACCTGGGTGGCTCAGTGGGTTAAAGCCTCTGCCTTTGGCTCAGGTCATGATCTCAGGGTCCTGGGATCGAGGCTCGCATCGGGCTCTCTGCTCAGCAGGGAGCCTGCTTCCTCCTCTCTCTGCCTGCCTCTCTGCCTACTTGTGATCTCTCTCTGTCAAATAAATAAATAAATAAATAAATAAATAAATAAATAAATAAATAAATAAATCTTTTAAGAAATGTTAAGTATTGTTGACACAAAGGTTACATTTGTTTCAGGTGTGTAGCATAGTGATTCAACAAGTCTGTACATTATACTCGGTTCACCACAAGTGTAGCTACCATCTGTCCTGATACGTCACTCCTGCGGTATCACTGATGACATTCCTCATGCTATCTTTTATTCCCATACCCATTATTTACTCTTTCCATAACTGGAAGCCTGTGTCTTGCACTCCCTGCCACTCATTTTGTGTTCCATCCTTCTCCTCCCTCACCTTTGTCAACCAGTAGTTTGTATTTGTAGGTATGCCTTGCTCTGTATTTATAGGTATACCTTGGTGCTTCTGGACATGCTGGTCTTCTGCCTAACTTGGCCTTGGTTCTTTCTCCTTGAACTGCATTGGTCTTTTAGGCTTGACTCAACCTGTTTTCTCTGAATTAATTACTTCCTCTTTGTGATGCCAGAGCATTTCATAGATCATCGTAGTACTTAAGACATGAATTTGCCTTTTTATTTAGAAATAATTATTAAGCACCAAAAATGTGTACCAGCTACAGCCATAAACTGGTGTCCCTGTTCCCCCGCTGCTTATATTCCACTGTGATCTTCATGTCAGTCCTCCCGTGAGAATGTGAGCTCCTTGAGGGCAGGGACCATGTGCTGTTGGTCTGGTTTCCTCAAGTAAGCTCAGGTATGAGTGTCCTCTTGCTGCTGTAACAAATTTCCACAAACCTAGTGTCTTAATACAAGCTTATTATCTTACAGTTATGGGGGAGGGGTCAGAAGCCTGAAATGGGTCTTCCTGGACCAAAATCAAGGTGTCAGAAGGGCCAGGATCTTTCTGGAGGCTCTAGAGTAGAATTTGTTTCTTGCCTTTTCCAGTTTCTAGTGGTTGCCTGCATTTCTTGGCTTGTGACCCCTTCCTCCATCCTCAAAGCAAGAAGTGTAGCATCAGAGAAATTAAATCTCTCTCTGTGACTTCCTTTTTTCCCTTCCTTTTTCACTCACAAGAACCCTTGTGATTTCATTGCCCACTTGGGTATTCTAGTATACTCTTCTAATCTCAGGGTCAGCTTATTAACAGCTGTAATTCCATTTGTAAATTTAATTCCCTCTTGTCATGTCATGTAATGTATTTCTAGGTTCTAGGGAACACATACATAGGCATCTTTGGGAAGACATTATCATTCCTACCACAATTGGGAAGCTAGCTGGCTGGCTGATGGATAGATGGGTGGATGGTGACTGATGAGTTAAACTCTTAGAGGGTGGGAACCAGTTGTGCTAGCCACAGAAGGCAGAAAAAGGAGTTGATGATCAACTGGACTGAGGAGTGGTAGTGGTTGGAGATCTTCTAAAACTCCCTCCTGAGAGTGAACATCTCTGATTCCTCTAAGCTTTTTCTAAAATCCCAGATGAAGATCAGATCCTTGTTTTGTGCACCTGAGGCAGCCTCCTCTGGAATACGTCCTCACACTTGTGAAGCTAGTTCAATAAATGCCTTCCACTAAACCTTACAGGTAATGCATACAATAAAACATACTTGTCTTGTTTCTCAATGTGTAACATTGAACAGAGTAGCTGGCATATGGTAAGTATTCAAAACTTTGTTGAGAGAAAAAACCCAAATGAATGAATAAATGAAGAGATAGAGAAAAGTAGAGTGTTTAAACCACCTACTATATGTTCTGCATTTGAACTTTATAATGTGGGACCATGGGCTTTCTAACATGGCACCCAAATTGGGAGGACGAGCATATGTACTTTATTCTCATTGGGGAGCAAAGAGTATTTATCAGATTCTCAATGGAGTCCATGGCCAAAACCGTGGAAGAAGCACTGCTCTAAGTGTGCAGACTTGAGAGATGAGATGATTTGGCCATGGTGCAGAGAAGGAGAATAGTACAAAGAAGGAGGCCAATGGACTTCTCCTCACTAAAGCTAACTGGGCTTTTGTACCTGTCTCCCCCCTCTAGGAGAAGAGAGTGTGCTGCCTCTCCTGACCCAGGACTCTAACTCCAAAGTTCGGAGGGGTATTTTAAGAAGAGCTGTTTTTTCTGAGGATCAGAGAAAGGCTCTGGAGAAAATGTTTCAGAAGCAGAAATATATCAGCAAAACCGACCGAAAGAAACTTGCCATCAGCTTGGGACTAAAGGAATCACAGGTACTAATGAACAGGAAGATGTTCACTGCTCCTGATTCCTGAAGGAATACAATGAAATCCATACATTTGCCAAATGTCTGTCGTACTAAGTATGGTGCTGGACTCTAAAGTGTTATTGAAATGATTTTCACAATTGTTAAGTGGGTGGAAATACATGTCACAGTTCCTATTTGAAAATAGGTCCATTTGCTGAGAGGTCTAGGTTTTTGCATGACTAATTCTTCCCAAATGAAGAGAACCACTAAGGATGTAGCATTTACATTATTAATTGTTTGCTCTGGTTTCAGAGAAGTAGACTACATAATCCACAACAGCAGGAAACAATTTTCCTGTCTTTTTCTTCATTCCCAACCCAAAATTCAGTCATAAATATGTGACTCAGAAATACCTCCAAATAGATTCCTTTACTCTGCACTCTGGGCTTATGTCAAGTACAGTAAAGTACTTTCATATTTGCAATACCTACAAACCTTTCTTATACATTAAGGTACTAGTACTCTATGACTAATCATTTTATAATCACCATATAAAATAAGTACTATAGTCATCCTCATTTTCTAGATGAGAAAGTGTAGAGAAGTAAACATGAGTCTGATGTCATGTAGTGAAGCTGCTTTGGAGCTGGGTTCTCACTCCAGGCAACCTGACTCTGGAGTTTGTGTTCTACTTAACCTGGAGCTATCACGTGTGGTTGTGCAGGCACAGGGGCACAAGGGCTAGGAGGCATGGCAGTAAGTGAAATGTAGCAGATGCTCTGCTGCCAAACTAGCTTTCCTGGTACAAGACTACATCCACCTGGATGTTTTAAGTTAGCATAAAGGCACTGAAGGGCTAGCAGCGGCTCTGCATAACTACCATGCTCTACTGTTCTTTGCTGAATATGAATGACCTGGTTTCTAACTTTGGATTTTATTAAACCAGTTATTTTTGGATGAAACTCTCCTTAACCTTGCTTCCTTTCTCTAGGGAAGTGATCTGTCCCCACCCCCGTCTTTTTCTAGTTGTAGGAGGAAGTACATATTACAGTAGAGGGTAATTGGCCTACATCAGCCAGTCTGTGCTTTCCTCATTGTGTGGTACTAAGGGGTTCCTAACCTTAATAGCCTGCCCTATGCCTCAGTTTCTAACATTAAAAACAGGGACAAATACAGGCATTCTGTCTATGTCACAGAGCAGTTTTACACGTATGATAGTTTAATCAATAGCTGTATCTTGATGGTCTGTTGTGTGCAAAGGGCTGTGCTAATAAGTAGGCAGGAAGAGGGAGTGTTGATGAAGTACTGATTAATATATACTCTGTGCACCCAGGAATATGTATGAGCAACTGGGGAAACAAAGCAGAAACTCATGAACAGTTAGATAATAATATAAGACAGTAATATAGGAGATAGCACCTGGTAGGTTAGATATACTGCCAAATAAAGGAGCTAGATCAGTGGTCCTCAAAGTTTATGTATCTCTCTGGAGATTTATGTTAATCTCCATGACTGGTCCTTATATCCCTAGGGAATCTAGTGAGGGAAGTGTTTCATCCTTAGAGGAATCACTGGGCCTGACTAAGGAGGCACAGAAGCTCAGTAGGACTGGTCTGCATCTCACTTATATGGATGGAAAGATAAAACAAACAAACAAACAAACTGGGGTGCCTGGGTGGCTCAGTTGGTTAAGCGACTGCCTTCGGCTCAGGTCATGATCCCCGAGACCGGGGATCGAGTCCCACATCGGGCTCCCTGCTCAGCAGGAAGCCTGCTTCTCCCTCTCTCACTCCCCCTGCTTGTGTTCCCTCTCTGGCTGTGTTTCTCTCTGTCAAATAAATAAAATATTTTTAAAAAACCCAAAAAACAAAAACAAACAAACAAACAAAAGTCCGGAGTTGGAGTGGAGAAAATGTGTGGGTTTGGGAGGTTGCAGGGGGCCCCTGGTGGAGTCAGAACTTGAAGTAGGTATTAAAAGAGGAAAGGTGGCCAGGTTTGATATGATAGTACTGAGACAGTATGAATGTCTTTGATAGTATGTATCATCTTCCTAAAAATAGATTATTGGAATGAGAATGCAGCATACTGGAGAACATTTATGAGGGGATGATCGTAATTTCTCCAGTCCAGGAAAACAAACTGTTTTCCTACTTTGTATCTTATCTTTGTATGTTCGTATTCACAAGTGCATAGTTTTACATGGCTGATTATATTGATTTTAAAATTCCAGTGCCTTGAGGAGTGAATACTTTTAATGTTATTAAACTTGGTAAACATCTCAGAAGTCATTTCACATTTTCTTATTTGCATATACATCTAATTACACAAATTAACACGTGGTATTTTTTTATGGTAAATTCAAACAGGAAAAATTGGCAAAATTAAGAATGAAAATCCATCTCTTCTCCTTCAATCCAGCTCCTTAGTTATTATTCTCATATATAAATGGCTCTTGTTTGAATTTATTTGATGAGCCATGTATTATCTTTAAAGTAAATGTATATGTGTGTCGTATACACACAAACACAGTAACACGAGCACTTGCACCGTGCCCTCCCTGTGTCCTTACATTTGATGTCATTTATCCTCCCAATGACCCTCTGAAGTAGCCGCCTTGATTATTCCTATTTTATAATAGGGACATGGAATTGAGACCCAGAATTGTATATAAATGTTTTTCAGTAAAAACAGGATCCTATTTTACATACATCTTGACTTTCTGAAGGAGAGTACAACTCAGCTGTATAACCAGCACACAGATTAAGCAGTAGAACCTTCTCCCTGGGCCAGTAGCCCCCTGCATACTCCCTCCTGGTTACCGCCTCCTCCTTCCAAGACTACGTACTCTCCTGACTTCTAACTGCATAGATTAGTTTTGCCTCTTTGTGTCATTTGTAGAAATGGAATCATTCAGTACAAATTATTTAGTGTATATGGCTTCTTTTCCTTAACATTCTGTCTGTGAGATTCATTCATGAGGTTGCGTGCAACAGTCGCTCCTTCATGCTCATTGTACACATTGCCAATCTGGTATAACATTCCATCTTTACACCATCTACCCCAGTTTATCCATTCTGATGGTGGGTGTTTGGATTGCTCCCAACTTTTGGCTGTTATTCATATTATTTGTAGCAATTATTTTAGCCGTTATCAAAATATTTGGAATATTGTGGTTAGTAACATTTTCCTGTTACAACCATGGCAAACTTTTCAAGTTTGAGAGTTTTATTTTTTTAATTGTGATAAAATAGAGGTAACATAAAATTTACCATTTAAATCTTTTTGAGAGTACCATTTAGTGGCAGTAAGTACATTCACATTGTTGAGCAACCATGGCTACCATCCATCTCCAGACCTTATTTCATCTTGTAAAACTGAAACTTTGTGTCCATCAGACATTGACTCCCCATCCTCCTCCCCCCAGGCCCTAGCAACCACCAACTGGTGTCTCTATGATTTGACTGTTCTAGGTACCTCAAATGAGTGGGATCATTTGTATTTGTCCTTTTCTGATTGGTTTATTTCATTTAGCATAATATCTTCGAGGTTAATCCATGTTGTCGTATCTGTCAGAATTGCCTTCCTTTTTAACACTGAATAATATTCCATTTTATGTCTATACCATATTTTATTTATGCATTCACCCATCAGTGGACACTTTGGTTGCTTCTACCTTTTGGCTATTGTGAATAATGGTATGAACATAGATATACAAATATCTCTTCAAGTCTCACTTTAATTCTTTTAGGTAGTGGCTTTTTCATATATTTGTGGTGTCTTTATTTACACAGAAATTTCTCATTTTTATGTTGTCAGCTTTGTTTTTTCTTTTGTGATTTTAGTGTTTTATGTCAATGCTTAAAAAAATTTCATCTCTCCAAAACGAATGACAATCTCTTATAGTTTTTCTAGAACTTTTATAGTTGTGTTTTTGTGTTTAGCTGTTTAATCCATTTGGAATTTGTTTTTGTATTTGTTCAGAGGTAGAATTTTTAATTTATGGTTTTCCCCAAATATGTACATTTGTTTCAATACTGTTGATTGTAAGAAACTTCCTTCATGATTCTTTTTTCATTGAGATATCACTCAGAAAAAAATCTAGATCTACAGAAAAGCTAAGAAAAGAAGAAAATAATGAATGTGATGAGAAGGGCAAAAATCACCAATGGGCACAAGTAAAACATCTTAGTGAAAACCCACTAGAAATACTTGGCAGGCTTTCTAGGAGTAAATGCCCACTGCAAATAATAAGTGAGTTCATGAATAGAACCAAATGCTCTGGTATGTACACATTAGTACTGTTTTCTCAGGAAAAGCCTTAACCACAGGATTGTAACTGAGATGGCAGTCTTTTGGACTCACTCGCCTGGGGCCAGGTTCTTTGCAGCCGTTTTGAAATTGCCAGTCAAGTTGAAAGAATGAAGAAATTGTTTTTGCCAATCTGGAAAGATCATCTCAGAAATTTTTCCTTCACTGGGAGAAACATTTGGTTGGTAACACTTTGTAATTATTTTTTAGGGTAAAAACTTTTTAGTCTTTTGTTTTAAAAATAGAAATCCACTAAATTGTTCACGTAAAGATGCAGTGTAATGCTCAGGAAAACAACATTGGCTTGTAAAATATCAAGAAACCAGTTGTGAACTGATCAGGCATGGTTGACTACACAGTAGATAAAGAGGGGAGTTAGTAATAAAGACAGACTCCAGTGGGGTGGGGTAGAAGTATGGCTCAAATTAGAAACCCCCATCATAATCACTTTTAGGTTAATTACAATTGATATTTATGGAGCCTAATTCTTCAAGTTTGATAAATCCTAGGGGTAATCACACTTTGAAACTGTATGAAGCCTGGAATTTATCAAAGCATTATAAAATGTATTCCTAATTTAGTTTCCAGAAATTCCTAGTGAAATCTGCATGTTATAAGAGCCTGGGCACTGGAGTGGGACAGTCATGGATTCCATTTTAAGTGCTTCCATTTTACTAGCTGAGTGACCTTGCACTGATTTATCACTCTGAACCTCAGTTGTCATACATGTGAAATGAGGACTTGTTGCAGTCATCATGAGGATCAAATAATGTAATCCACACAGCAGGCATGGCTTGACACCTGGCATAAAGTAAGCACTATTACTAGCCAATAGCCTTTCCTTCATATAAATAATTTAGCATGGATTAAATGATGTTTTAAACTGTCGAAGGTTAAATCAGTTTTGGAAGATGTTAGACTTGCAGGATGTAATCCATTTATCATAGTCGTTTTGTTTCACTGGGGTGGGGATATTATACAAAAGTAATTGTTCAGATATTTTTGAAAGAGCCCTGTGAAAAGCTGTAAGGACTTTGCTAGGCTGGCTCTCACAATAAAGTTATTTCCTAGAAGGCATTACAGTTTACAATGCTAAAGTGAAGTAATGGGAAGTAAGTGATCATTTTGTCCAATTATTTTGTCAATAGGTGAAAATTTGGTTTCAGAACAGAAGAATGAAGTGGCGGAATTCCAAAGAGAAGGAAGTGCTTTCCAACAGGTGTGTCCAGGAAGTAGGCCTTCCAGAGGATCCCCTGTCACGGTCTGCTCTGGGGTTCCCTTCTCCATGTCCTTCGCTCTGGGAAGTCTCCCAGCAGCACTCGAGTCCAAGATGGAGGGAGAATTCGCCAGAACCTTCAGAAAGACTCATCCAGGAGTGTTCAGGGGCAGCGCCCCCAGAAGCAAATTCACTGTAGGGTGCCTTGTATTTGTGTTCCGAAGAAGCTGGAGACAAGAATGTACTTGCTGGGGCGGTCTGAATCGAAGGCTTCCTCTATGTTAATTTTAAAGGACCCTTAACTAATAACGTTTGGACTCTAAAGCCACCTAGTTTGTGCCTCATCAGTGCCTAAAACATAATACCTTTGGAGTGATGCATGAACTAATGCTTTAGGAACCCTCTCCAGTATTCTCTTGTTTGGCTCCCAGACTCAGGCTTAATTTTTAAGTGGAATAGAATCTCCCAGAAAGTATAAAGGAACTAAAAAGAATGAGAGTTACACTTAGCTCAGTTCCTGCTCTAAGTGTGTGTATATATATGTGTACATATATAAATATTCATTGAAATACATTGTAGGAACTAGTTCCTTTTTAAATATTGCACCAAGCAAATTCATTTCCTTTTATATGAGGAAAAACCAACTATTGACCGAATGCTATTAATTTTTTGAAAATAATGTAAAATTTGGATTTGGGTCCAACGTGTTTTTTTTTTTTAATTCCATATTTTCTGGTTTCTTTCAGTGTCCAGCTATAAATGAACTTTAACAACTCAGCTCAGCTACCCTTATCGAATGAGCCACTGTTAGCTACATACACTGAAAGCATATACTTAAAAGTAATCCAACAAGAAAACTAGAAGAATTTCTGAATGTAACTGTTAGAACCCTTAATTTTCCAAGTCTCTGGACTTCATCAGGACATCATTGAGGGAGGTACCCATTTAAGTAACAATTACCTTTTGATCTCTTCTCCGTAAGGATGGGCCTTAGACATTTGCAAAATGAAATGCCTTTAAGGGCCTGTCAGTAAATAAAGGGTATGGCCCACCTAAAAATGTTTGAGTTGAATAATTTTTAAAAATATTTTGTTGGGAAAATGGAACATCTATGCCAAGCAGTTTGTGACCTCTGGCCAAGACTTAAAGAAATGTCACAGTTCCTAAAATGTTCCCAACTGGGCTTCAAAACACAATACTGAAGGAACTGGTGGTGGATTTCTGTTTGCACTTCTAGTTATAGACTCAATTTTCCACTTAGGTGGTATACACTATATATATTAGGTTATTTTTATGTATTAACAAGCACCACACAGATGTTCTGTGTGTTTTGTTGTTCCTGAAATAGTACTATTATAAATTTTGCATTTCTGGTAACGATTTGCTTAGTTAATCTAGAAATTTTTATTCTAGGTCCAAGAAAAAATTATGTTTTACTTTGAAGGAAATGAGGCAGAAAAAGGAAATGATGTGGTTTTGAACTAGGGTATTATTAATCTGTGGACAAGAAATGTTATTAGAAGTTCATGATGTGGAATTTTGTTAGTGAGAAAGCTGTGTAAAGGGAGTGGCTTCTAATTTGCTTACATTCTGAGTTACAGACTTTGAGGCTTTAGGGTTTAGAGAAGGTAATATCTCAGAAGACAACAATGTTAGTCAGCATCAGGAAATGATTTTGTCTGAATGTGATTTGAATTGGGGTATGCCAGCCTGTGTCTTTACCATGAGATGTTTTACTTAAAAGTCCTCTCAGAAAAAGCTTGTCTCAGTATCTCTGTGGGAAGGAGGAGCGGGGATCTGCTGACAACAACTTAAAATTTAAAACGATTTACAGTATTGTTGTGTTTTTTTTTTTCTTGGTAGAATGTTAACTTCACCTACATTTATTGGCTCCGTCCTATGCAAAGGAGACTGTGCTAAGCCTTTAGGGTGAATTAATTCATGGCAGTCCTCATGGCAGTAGCCCTAGGAGGTAGGCACTGTTACTGTCAGGATTCCTGTTACCCAGACAAGGGTGTAAGGCAGTGGTTAGGGCAGGTCATGAGGTTAATACATGGGATTTAGACCCTGGCCATCAAGTTTCAAATCTTGAAATCATACCAACCATATGGGGGTGCATACCACTGTAAAATGTATTCACCAGCTGTGGGATGTATTGTAAGACATACATTTTGGGGATTGTAGTAAGATTTACTAAAGAAATTCAGAAACATATTGTACTTTATGCTCTCTTACTTGGGGGGTGGTTTTCTTTGTAGTGTTCTCTATTAACTTTGAAGTTTAGAGAAAGTAAAGAATTGCTAAAGCCTTCAACTATGAAGCCTCTATAGAAGATAGTCCCATAGGAGTGTTTAAGTGAAATGAAACTGTATTTTTTTTTCACTCACTGCTAAAAATTTTGAAGTGCTTATCTATGGTTAATGTTTCTTGAAAATAACATGAAGATCAAATGAGAGCATGCTGCTTCATGGCCAGTTGATAAGCCAGGTTTTATGTGGGCTAATTGGTGCTTAAATGGTCTTCCCCCAGACTTCCACCGCAGGCTCTGAGACTCAGCAGAGGCTCTTTATTATAAGATTGGCCTATATACAAATAAATATTTTAATTGGTTTGTATTCTAGAGTGCCTTAAGGCTTAGGGAAAATACACTTAGATGACTATATTGAGGATACTTCGGACATACACACAAAGGCATACACTTCATGCACATACATAAGTCTGTTGTGCCTTCACTTTGCCTTCATTTACCTGAATTACTTGAGAGAACTGCTGAGCTTGGTGTTCTAACTGACAAGGGTCTCCCTTCTCTCTTAATTTGTACTCTGCCAGCTCTCTCTCCACCTACTCCACCACCCTTCACCTCAAAGGCATACGCATGTATTTTCCTCTGTTCTCTAGATGCAGATTCTTTTTTTCCATGTGGTCACATATTAGTGTATTCATTGTCTGCTTTCCAGGCAAATTCTGCTCTAGTAGGCACCCAGACCAGAAAAGCCTGGAGGCCAAGGTATTTTAAAATTTTTTAGAAAACATTGTCACATGGATTTTAGGCAGGTGAGAAGAAAAAAAATGGTTAGCACCATCCTCTAGCTTTTAGAAAGCTAAATATTTTGTAAAGCTAAATATAAAGAGTTGGAAGTGTATAGTGGGTTAGGAATGATCACTGCATCTGGAGACGATAAAGGCCATGGTCATTGAAGTTGAAAAGGAGGTTCTATTTTCTTAGTGATGAAGTGGGTTGAATGGGGACCCTAACTGCTTAGTCCAGTGATTCTCAAACTTTAGAAATCCATACATATGAACATTCCATACCTTCCAACCAGTTCTGGTTATGTGCTCAGATTTGTGCATACACTTCTCATACATTCTCCTTAGCAGCCACACCTCCCACTCTGAGAATCATTACATGTGTTTTTCTCTTTTCAAATATAGTCATAATTAGATATGCTCATTCAAGTCACCCATGTACTTCCTGGCCTCTTTCATTCTGCATTCTGATTCTTTTTTTTTTTTTAAGCTGCACACTCCCCAGCATGTTCCATCACCTACCCGCTAATGACCAATGATTTCTTCAAGCTCTGCTGGCTTTTTATACAGCAAAGCTCGTTCCTAAGCTTGTAAGACACTGCTTTGGCAGTCATCTGAAATCCACAAAAATATTTTTTCTTTCTGGTTTCAACATTTATTGGGTACTCAGTGTGAGACATGGTCCTAGGCTCTGTGTAAACAAATGTGAGGGAGAACATGGTCCTTGCCCTCAAGAAACTTAGAATTAATCTTTTTGCCAAACAACTTTTGATATATTTCATGTGTCAGTAATTGGATCCAGTAAATTTGAAGCAAAAAATAACCTTCTAACATCCTCTAAAACTGCTATCACTCCATGTGCAGTTGGTGAGGAGAAGTGGTATGGAGTTTGTTAAGTGCTCCACTATTCAAAAAAATTCAAGTTACCTGGCATTGTTGGTTTTCTTTCTCTCTTCCATTCAGGCCGCATTGGTCCCAAGAGGAGTCAGAGCCCAAGGGAAGAATTTATTATTTTTTTGTAGATAGTGCGTCCTACCCTCTACTTTTGTCTTTCTACCTTCCCAGCCTCAGATCAACCTGTGCCCATGGTGGGTGGGAAGAGTGAAGGAAAAGCAAATAACACAAGTGCGGGGGAAATCAGGATTATAAGCATTCTCGAATAGATAAGGAAAATTTTGCAGAATTAATTTATATCCTTTATAAACCATCTCTGAAGTAAACAACTACCTTAAAAATGTTGTACAAGCCCCCCAAATATGGTTTTTCCCTTCCAGCCAATAGTTGAGTTCCATTACAATGTTATTTTTGGTTGTAAGGTTATACATGCTCATTATGAAGAAACCACTTGAAAATTCAGCTAACAAAAATTCATGTGTAATTCTACCATTTGCAGACAGTCAATTTAGTTCTTTTGTGAAAACTTTCACTTTGAATATATGTACATGTAAAGGTGTGTATGACTAAACAAATTTGGTCATAGTATGTATCCAGTCTGTCCGGCTTTTTTTAACTCAACTTTTTACAGAGAACATATCCCCATGCCACGAAATAAATGTTGAAACTATTTATGATGGCTATTAATTTTCCATTGCTAACTCCTTCACTGCTTGAGGTGGACCAGGGGATGGGGCTGGGGTATGGCAGGTCATGGAAAGAATGATAGTAGAGCTCTTGTACCAAATGGAGAACCTCTTCCAAAAAGCCACCATGATGTTTGTCAAAACGTATCCATTGAGTCAAGGTCCAAGGGAGTGTACACACTGGGATTTCAATACTTCACCAGCAACAAACATACTAATGCAGGGCAGTATTCTGCCTCTCTTTAACTCTGCTTTACAGTCACACTGATACCTCATCTTAGCTGTGTTTTCTTGCCCACAGTGTGGGTAGAAGTCAGGCAAACTGGTATCTGGCATCTGTCACTGTTTTGAAGGCTGAGATGATAAGTCTGCTTTGTCTAGTTAGTCCAGAATTCACAGTTCTCACAACTCAGTGGACATTCTCTCAAAGTTGCTTAACAGAAATTATGAGGAGAAACCTTTGGGATCAGAACGTTCTGAGTTTAAAAGGTAGCCTTCAGTGTTATTTAAACCCAAAGCAGTCAGAATCATCAACTGTTTGACTCTATCCAAAAGTCAAAAAATTGAGTACACCAATCTGAATAAAATAAAGTGATATGATTAATTCACAATGTATAGTGATCCTATTATGATGAATTTCCATTGTAGTTTCCTGGAGCAGCCATAATAGATTACTACAAACCGTATGGCTTAAGGACAACAGAAATTTATTCTCTCACAGTTGTGGAGGCCAAAAATCCAAAATCAAGATGTCGGCAGGGCCATTATCCTTCAGAAGATTTTAGGAAGCTGTTCTTTCCAGCTTCTAGTGGCTCTAGGGAGTTCTTTTGTTTGAACTGTGTGACTTCAACCTCTATCTCTGACTCATATGGTCTCCCCTCCTTTGTGTCTGTGACACAAATTTTTCTCTCCCTTTCTCTAATAATGACCCCTGTCATTGGTTTTAGAGCTGACGATAAACCCAGGATAATCATATCTTAAGCTCCTTAACTGAATCTGAGAAGGTCCTTTTTCAAATAAGGTCACATTCACAGGTTGCAGGAGTTAGAATATGGCCATATCTTTCTGGAAACCACTATTCAACACACCATGACTGTATCCTATAATATCACAGCGAAAGATCTAGAAAAACAAAAAAGACTCAGATTTCCTTGGCAGTCCATGTAATGAAATTTGACTTGCTTTGACTTAGCGTTTTGTACCAATTAAGCAATGTACTACTTACAAGAGTATTTGGGGCAGGGAAATTTTTGCAAAATTGCCTCCATTTTGGATTTCTTTCTACAGTACAACTTAAGAAAATGCAGCCCTAATTTTTTAAAGCCCTCACATGGATTCCAGATGTTGACCATTTAATCCAAGAAGGTGTTTCCTTCCTCATTATACAAATGTGGTGCACATCAAAAAATTGGCATTGTTTAATTTATGACTCACGCATGAACCATTGTTTTTGGTGATACCGTTATTTTAAGTGATTCATAAACTAAACAATGCCAATATTTTGGACACATACCATATTTGTATAATGAGGAAACACCTTCTTCTATTAAACGGTCAACATCTGGGATCCATGTGGGGATTTCTTTGAAATTTTAAATAAAGACAAATTAGCATGGCATACATTTTCTCAGAGATGCAACTAGCTGTAATCAAGAGACAGAATGATGGTACTATACTGTGGTCAAGAAAACAGGAATGTTGTTGACAGAAACATCCAATAACTTTTTTACAGCACTATTTTGATGATGGAGTAAATGGAGTTGTGGAGTGAAACACAATATGGACAATGTTGAGTCAGGGATCAAAAATCAACTCAAGTGTACTCTCTTAGTAGGAGTGTAAGTTATCAAAAACTTTCTGGAGGGCAATTTGGTAACACAAGCTGTTAAATGACCATACCCTTTAACTAGACAGTGCCACTTACTGGAATTTATCTTTAGGAAATAAAAATGTGCAAACAATTATATGTAGAAAGGTACTCATCAAAATATATTTGACTTTATTTTTAGGGCAATCTATCAACAGAAAAATTGAGCAGAAAGTACAGAAATTTCCCATGTGCCCCCATCTTCACATAAGTATAGCCTCCCCCCTCAACATTTCACACCCGAGTGGTACTTTTATACAACTGAAGGACTTATATTGACACATTATCACCTGAAGTCCATAGTTTACATTAGAATTCACTCTTGGTATTGTACATTCTAGGGGTTTTGACAAATGTATAAAAACATGTATCTACCATCATAGTATCATATAAAGTAGTTTAACTGTCCGAAAAGCTCTGTCATAATATATTTTTATATTTTAATAGGGAATAAGTTAAACCAATTTTAGCAAATTTATATAATGAAATCTTATATAGCCATTGAAATTGGTATTATAGAAAAAAATGATCTATAAAAATGGCCAGGATTCATTGTTAAAGGGAAAAACAGCCTAATAGTGTGTGTGGAGAGAGAGAGAGAGAGAGAGAGAGAGAGAGAGAGAGAGAGAGAGAGAGAATACGTGAGCGTACAGGTTTAGAGACAAGGCTGTACAAACATATGAACTGTAGCTCTCTCTGGGTAGTGATGTTTGATTTTTTTCCCCCTTGTTCTTCATTTTCTGAGTAATTGAATCTAAATCATATTACTTTTAAAATCAGCAAATACACGTCTTGATATGGCTGTCTCACAGACATCTCAAATTCAAATGAGCTTTTCTTTTACCTCTAGTCTTTACCAGCATTATCTTCTGTCAATAAATGGCAAAGTAGGACATGAATTCAGCAATGTGGGAGTCAGCCTACCTCTTTGCACTCCCATCATACTGACTGCCAAAGCTGGTCTATGCATTCCCCTAAACATGTCTTCAGTTTGTGCCCCTCTGTCCAGCCCCACAGACCACGAGCACCCCAGATCTCTTTGCATTCCTTCTAGCTTCCTTCCAACTCCTACTCCAGGCTGTAGGTGACAGATTCTTTTAACATTCAAATCTAATAATGCCATCCTTCCCATTAAAATATTTCTGTGGTTCTTCCCTGAGCTAAGACCAAGACCAACTTACCTCACCTGGTTTACAGTGTCCTCTGAGATCTGTCTCCTCTTCCTCTCTGGGGTCTCATCTCTCTTCACTTCCTTTCTTGTTCTCTGCATTCCAAACATGTTGGATTTTCTCCATTTCTGTAAATTTCATACATGCTTTTAAGTCTCCCAAGTACAGTGTGAAATCTGATCATTTTCTACAGTCCAGTCTTTTTCTTCTTATGTAGTATAACATTGAGCACAAACACCAATTGTGGAGGAAATATAAGGAATTGGTAACATGATGCAAAATGGATTTTTGATAAGGGCAAAGTAGAAAGCATATTTGTATTAAGTTATGCTGTCATAACAACTCTACCATGGTATATAGGTAAAACAGGTACATAGTATACCTTTATAACAGAATACCATAGACTCAGTGGCTTAAACACCAGGAATTTATTTTCTCATAGTTCTGGAGCTGGAAGTCCAAGATCAAGGGACCAGCAAGGTTGTTTTTGATGAGCCGTCACTTCAGGCTCACAGATGACCTTCTCACTATGTGTTCGCATGACCTTTCTTCTGTGGGTGTGCAGAGGGAGAGAAAACTCTGATGATGTCTCTTCTTATGAGGTCACCATTCTGTTAGATTAGGGCCCCACCCTGATGTCCTCATTTAGCCTTAATGACCTTTTTATTTATTTTTATTTTTTAAAAAATATTTTATTTATTTGCTAGAGAGAGAGTGAGGGAGAGAGAGAGAATGAGAAGGGAAAAGATCAGAGGGAGAAGCAGACTCCCAGCAGAGCTTGATCCTGGGACTCCAGGATCACAACCTGAGCTGAAGGCAGTGGTTTAACCAACTGAGCCACCCAGGCGCCACTTAATGACCTCTTTAAAGGCTCTATGTTCAAATATAACACATATGGAGAGTTGGCCTTCAATATATGAGTTTTGGAATGACACAATCCAGTTTATAACATTATTACTTATATTGGATTCTATTCTATATTGGTACAACTGCAACTGTATTTTAGCATTATAAACATTTAAGAGATACTTTTGTATTAAGTTCCTGTGACTTCTGTAATAACAGATTGCTGCAAACTAGATACTTTAAAATACAGAAAATATAAATTTAAAATACAGAAATGTGTTTTCTCACAGTTCCAGGAGCAGGAAGTCCAAGATCAGTATTACGGGACTGAAATCCAGGTGTCAGCAAGGCCGGCTTCTTCTGGAGGTTCTAGGGGAGAATCTGTTCCTTGCCTCTTCCAGCTTTTGTGGGCTGCTGACATTCTTTGGCTTGTGACTGTATTGCTTCAGTCTGTGTCCATAGTCACTTGACCTCCTCTTCCATCTGTCTACTGTATTCCTGTCTGTATCAGATCTCCCTCTGCCTCCCTTTTGTCAGATTGCATGTGATTACGTGTAAGGCTCACTCAGACAAACTAGGGTAGTTTTCCTACCTCAAGATCCCTAATCACATCTGCAAAAACTGTTTCCCAGATAAAGTAGTATCTACAAATGCCAGGGATTAGGGCTTGCGGTCTTGGGGTGGGGGTGTGGAGTGTGGTGTTTTTCAGCCTACCACAACCCTTATTTTAAGATAACCTAGTCTTTTACAATTAAGCCCTGATCTCAATGTATAATTCCTCTTGGTCCAAAGTATGTTTTTATATTATGGTCCTGTTAACATACAGTAATCTTCTTATAATGAAGAACTTCAAGTCATTAAAGTCAGAAAATCAGAAGCCCTAATGCCATTGTTTTAAATGGGATCTTTTCTCCATATATCATAAAACTTCTAAACTACTTCATGTAAATAACACAAATTGATTCTCTCACTGAGCACTTGTGCTAAAAGAGATTGCACATTCCGGGCACCTGGGTGGCTCAGTCAGTTAGAAGTCTGCCTTCAGATTAAGTCATGATCTCAGGGTCCTGGGGTTGAATCCCACTTCAGGCTCCCTGCTCAGGGGAGTCTGCTTCTCTCTCTCCCTCTGTTCCTCCCTGCCTCATTCTTACTCTCTCTCTCACATATACATAAAATCTTTTTAAAGAAGAAATTACACATTCAATTTAAAGATTTTCTATTCTTTTTATCATCTTTATTTTAAGTTCAGTTCATGTTTTATTGTGTGAGCTATTATTTTCTCTGGGTGTTTTTAATCACTGAATTTTTGAAATTTTATTCCTATTTATCTTATATCATGCTATTCCCTTTTCTTTCCCTTTGTGAAATATCTACATAACTATACAGCATGCTATTTATTCATGCCATACTGTTTTCACCTTTACAAGCTTTGTCTTGATTTATCTCTTAGAATTCGTATCTTGGGTTTACTTTAGCAATGGAATTTGTTAAGGCTCATCTTGTGAGGTCCACAACCATTTATTAACGTCATGTTTTATTCAGGACTGATTACATCTTCCTCTGCAAGTGAGCTCAACTTCCTATGTTTTCAGACTCTGTGAATGCACTGCTTGTATCTAGACATCTAAACCAGAAGCCTGCAAGTAATCCTGGATATCTTTGCTTATCTAACTCTCTTGTCCCGCTGTATCACAAAACAGTCATCTCTAAATATTTCTCCAATATCCATACATCTTAAGCACGTGTTTACTTCTCTTTATAACACATGCTTTATTCCATTCTAGGATATCCTCCCCTACTTGGAATGGCCTCCTAAGGGGTCTTCCTATTGCCAGTGGAGGAAGAGAATATCTAGCAATAGTTTATTCTTTAAACTTTATCTTGAGCTCTCTAAAACAGGATTTCTTAACCTTATCACTATGGGGATTTGGGGTCAAATAATTGGTTGTTGTGCAGGACTGTCTTGTGCCTTATGGAATGCTTATCAGCAACCTAGCTTCTACACATTAGCAGCAAATCCTCCTTTACCTCTGTCATGGCGATAAAGAACATCTCCAGACCTGCCAAATATCCCAGGGTGGGAGGAAGGGGATTGCCCCCAGGTAAGAACAACAGCCTTGAAACATGGATTTGATCATGTCACTCTCCTCTTACTATTTTATTGATTCCTTATTTAATTCATTCAACAATTATGTGTTGTGTGAGACTCTGTACTAGAGTATATATGATAGTGAGCAAGTTAGATGTGGCCATTGCCCACACACCTTATATTCAAATTCAGTAAATAGTCTAAATCAATAAAAAATGTAAATTGAAAGAAAGAAAGAAAGAAAGGAAGAAAGAAAGAAAGAAAGAAAGAAAGAAAGAAAGAAAGAAAAGGCTACTCATTAGACTAAATGAGAAATAGAGAAATGACAGTGGACAAAGCTGATGGTTTTTTAAACAAAAAGAAATGAAAAAAAAAAAAAGGGGGCACCTAGGTGGCTCAGTTGGTTAAGCGACTGCCTATGGCTCAGGTCATGATCCCGGAGACCTGGGATCGAGCCCCACATCGGGCTCCCTGCTCTGCGGGAAGCCTGCTTCTCCCTCTCTCACCCGCCCTGCTTGTGTTCCCCCTCTGGCTGTGTTTCTCTCTGTCAAATAAATAAAATCTTAAAAAAAAAAAGAAATGGACATATTTGAAACAAGTTTTGATGCTAGAATCAGTGGGGCTTTCTGATGGATTAAATGTGATAAATGAGGGAAATGAAGGGATCACAAAGATTCTGAGGCTTGTGGGTTGAGCAATAAAATGAGCAATGAAGTCATTTCTAAGATGGTGAAAGTATGGGGAATAGATTTGGATTGGACATTCAATTTTAGACTCATTAAGCTAATGAGTCATTCAACTGGGCATTGGTTAAAGCTGGTTATGGTCACTTAGAGTTAAGAGGAGACACCATTCCTGGAGTTACCAATTTGGCAGTCATAGAAATCTAGATAGTATTTAAAACTATTGTATGGGACCATACAAAAAATATCAAGAGAAAAGAGCAGAAGAGGACCCTGGAATGTTGTTGAGAGGTAAGATAAGGAGAGAAAAGTTCTTTGAATTTAACAACAGAGAGGATGATATTGATGTTGACTGGGATGGTAGAAAGTGAAAGCAAGACTGGGGAAATTGAAGAGCGAATGAAAAGTAAGACAGCAGCAGGGCACCTGGGTGGCTCAGTTGGTTGAGCAACTGCCTTCGGCTCAGGTCATGATCCCGGAGACCCGGGATTGAGCCCCACATTGGGCTTCCTGCTCAGTGGGAAGCCTGCTTCTCCCTCTCTCACTCCCCCTGCTTGTGTTCCCTCTCTGGCTGTGTTTCTCTCTGTCAAAAAAATAAAATCTTTAAAAAAAAAAAAAAGAAAAGAAAAGTAAGACAGCAGACAGAGTTGAGTATACAAAAGTTTAGAGTGGTTTTGCTGTGTAGAGTGGAGACAGAATGTGGAAGCTGGAGGGGTTTATATAATGAAGTGAGGTCTTTTTTCTTTTAAATTGGAGTCACTAGGGAATATTAGGATAACAATGGAATGACTGAATTGAGAGGGGATGACAATGTAGGACAGGGAGAGAGGAGCCAATTTTTTTTTAAAGATTTTATTTATTTTTTTGACAGAGAGAAGCAGAACGAGAGAGGGAACACAAGCAGGGGGAGTGAGAGAGGGAGAAGCAGACTTCCCGCTGAGCAGAGAGCCCAATGTGGGGCTTGATCCCAGGTCTCCGGGATCATGACCTGAGCCGAAGGCAGAGGCTTAACCAACTGAACCACCCAGGCACCCCGTGAGAGGAGCCAATTTTTATGACAGCAAGAGATATTGGATGAGGAACTGGATTTAAGAGAGGCCTTTCTTTAGGAGGAGTGAGAACGCCTCCAATGGACCCCTAGAGATGATCAGTGCAGAGGCAACTCTGCTTATAGCTGGAGGAGGAAAGGAGCCCTCTCGTTTATGGCTTCTTTTGCTGAGGGTAAAAGTGAAAGCTGAGGAAAAGGTGATGGGAGGTTAGAGAAAAAGGGAGATTAAATGGAAGAGGAGGTAAGGAAGAAAATCTATCAGGAAAAACAGAGGAAGATTCCTGGGTCTTTTTGAGTACCTATTTGTTGTCTAGAGTATGAATTTCATATTCATATATGTTTATGTATATGGTTCTTCTTCAATGCCAATGCATACACAAGGAAAGTAGAATAACAGAGTTTTGCCAGGAGAGTAGTATGAAAGCACAAAGACCCTAGAGAGCATAGTCTTGGGAAAGAACATGATTATGATGGTGGGCCATGGAATCTAGGCTAGATGAGGGAAGGAAAGAAGCAGCAGGGGTTGATTATCAAGGAGAAAGTCATGGGATCAATGTATTGGGGATCATGGTAAAGGTGAAGGTTTTTAGATCACATAAACAAGTGATCTGGTGGTTGGAAAGTGTAATATCTGAAATTAAGATTTTTAGAAGTAATGTAGTTTCTAGTACCAACAAGGTCTAGGATGAAAGCCTAGGGATGGGTGACTGATAGGATAGAAAGAAAGATCATTGGTGATGAAGAGATGAAGGAACTGGAAGTACCATTGCTTTTAGGGTAAAGTTTACATTCTTTAATAGGGCACACATGGATCTTTGTGAAATGCTCTCTAATTAATTTTCAATTTGACCTCATCATTTGTCACCATCTCCTTACTCCAGGCTTCTTTCAGTGTATCTTTCTCTTCATATTCACACTACTGCCTTGGGATCTTTGCTCATGTTCTTTCATTCTGCCTAGAATACTCTACCCTCATTGCACTCTACTTTTCAACCTCAGCTATACATATATTTACAATTTCCTAGGTATTATTTCCAACATTAATATGTGTCTGAGCATAGAATTCTGTGTGAGGCATTCCTCGTTTTGCTTTCGGGGAGACTCTATAACTCCTCTTTTATAATTGCAAGTGTGTTTCCTCACTAGTCTATGTATGGGAATGATTTTTAATATATGTTTAGATTTGTTTAGGGAATAGTGCTTGCTCAAATCTTGTATTTATTCCACTTGTTTTGACAAGAATATTAGATGCAAATTTCTATGCATTCATTTATTTGCTCATTTTGTTCAGTTTTTCAGGGATAGGGTGGCTGGGTTGAAAAATTAAAAATTAATTTAAAAAATCTACTAAGCACATACAATGTGCCAGGAGGTGCCTGATATACATCAGTGAATGAAACAGACAGGAATCTTTTCACTTAAGAGCTTATATTCTAGTAGAGGAAGACAGGTGATAAATAATTCATATAGTATGTAAGTAAATTAAAAGTATGTAAAAATCTGATAAAAGGGGGAAAAATAATACAGGAGGGCCAGGGGTGTGTTTTGAAGTTGTAAATAAAGCCTTCAGGGAAGGCTTCACCAAAGATGACGTTTGAGCAAAGACCTGAAGAAGCTAAGAACATTAGTCATGTGGGTATCTAGGGAAAGACTGTTTCAGGCAGCGAGAATGGAGACTGCAAAGAAGCTAAGTGGAAAGAGTACATGGATAGAGACACTGGTCAATGGGATCCCACATGGTATGTTCAAAGGACAGCAAGGAGACAGTGTGACCGGAGGGGAGAAAACAATAGAGGATAGTGAAAGATGGGGTCAGATAATAAGATCTTCCTTATAAGTTCTTTGGCATTTACTCTGAGTGAGGGGGATCAGGAAAGTGACATGATGTGATTTATATTTTTAGGGGTCACTGTGGCTACTGGGTTCAGAAGAGACTACAAGGAGAAGGATGGAAGTAGGACATTCAGGAGGTTAGTGTAACAATTGGAGGAGATAATGGTGGCTTAGACCATGGTAATAGCATGGTAATAAAGAGAAGTGGTTGAATTCTGGATTTATTTTAAAGATAGAGCCAGTGGATTTCTTGGCAGAATAAAGATGGTATGAGACAAAAGGAATAAGGATGACTCTACTGTTTTTGCCTGGGTTTATGGAGGGATAGAGTCATCATTCATTGAGATAGGGAAGTCTCTGGGAGAGCTAGTTTTTTTTTTCGGGAAAGTACATTATAAGTTATGTTTTAAACATGTTAAGTTTGTGAAGTTAGTGAGCTCTTTAGGTAGGTAGATTCAGTAGGTAATTAGATTCAGTAGGTAACTTAGATTTCAGGGCAGAAGCCTGGGCCAGAGATTATACATTTGGGAGTCCTGAGGCTCTCCAATGGTAAGAGGTTTGAGAGGAAACGAAGAACCAGTAAAAATGACTGGGAAGCACCAAACTTTGAGGTGGGAGAAATGACAACAGAGTGAGTGTCCTAGAAGCTAATGAAGAAAAGAGAGAGTGATCAATAGGATCGATGCTGATAATAGTACAGTAAGATGGAAACTCAGAAGAGACCTTTGGATTTAACAATGGAGACATCGACAAGAGCAGTTTCTTGGAAACATGAATGAAAAAACCAGACTAGAGCAGGTAGTATTGAGAGTATCATGGGAGAGGTGTTGGGAGGCAGAAGGTAATTACTAGCAGAGAGCAGAGAAAGGGGTAGTATTCACAGGGCAGATGGGGCCATGCTAATGAGAATGCTAATAAGAGTGATCCCACAGAATGAGAAAGGACTTGAGGAAGAAGGCCAGAGCTTCTGGGCTCCTGGGTATAAGACCAGTGGCTAGGTCTACGGAGAAGCACAGAGAAGCACAGAGAATCTCTATTCCCACTGCAGTAAATGGGGGAAAGCAAAGTATGGGTGGGTGTAGATACTAGTGAGTGGGTAGATGTGGTAGAGGGAGTCTAGAAAAATTATTACTGCTTAGAATTTCTCAGTGAAGTAGCAAGGAAATCAGCCAAGAAAGGATAGAAATGAGATAGTGAAGGCTTATATAGAGAGACTGGTGTGAAATATTTAATTGAAGAATGAATTGAATGGACTGGGTTTGAAATATATATGTGTATTAGATCAAGCTTGTGAGTAGTATTGCCAAATCTTTATATACTTAATAATTTAGGGTTGATTTGGTCCAATTACTGAGAATGTTATGATAAAATAATAGAGGATTTGTCAAGTTGTTTGTACAGTTTTTTCATATTTTGCTTCATGTAGTTTGAAGTTATCTTATTAGTACATATAACATTTGATTCATATTCCCAGTGAATCAGATCTTTTGGTCATGTAGCAAACCTCTTTAACTTTGGTGATGCTTTTGTACTTGCTGCATCAGCTTTCTTTGGGGGAGGGTATTTCACACTTGTACTCAATATTTTCATGTCTTTATGCTTTAGGTTATCTCTTGAAACACTGTGTAGTTCAATTTTGTTTTGCTTAATCCAATCTGTGTAGGGTCGGCAAAAAGATGTGTGTGCATATGTGTGTGTGTGACTAGAGATACTGTATTCTACTTCAGAATTAGATTTGGAAAAGAACACCAAGAGCAATGGGGAGAGGTAGTGGTTTTAAAGTGAAAAAGAAAGAAAATTATAAAATCCATGAAGCTTTTGGCAAAAGGAAAGCAAAGCATGGGAACTATCCTCACCCCACAAGGGTTCCAATGGAGTTGATAAGGATACTTGGGATGCTGCATGCCTTGAAGAATACTGGTGACCTGCACACGGGCCAAACCTACATGGAGAAAAGAAAGAATCTATTGCCAATGAGTCCAAGTTAATGGTATGGAGTAACTCCAGAACTACCTCATACTATGGATATTTTAATTAATAAGCTCTTATAGGGGCACCCAACAGGCTCAGTTGGTGGAGCATGCAACTCTTGATTTTGGGGTTGTGAGTTTGAGTCTCACATTGGGTGTGGAGATTGCTTAAAAATAATTTTTTTTAAAGGATAAGCTCCTGTAGATGCTGCGGGTTTCACAATTCAGTTATTCAATCATTAGCCAAATATGTATTGACTACATGAGTCAGGCACTGGGTTGTATGATGGGGAATCAAAACAGGATAAACAAACTAAGAGGTTTATGACTCCCCTTCTCTAAAATTAATCCACAGACTTTCCAAAGTCATTTGGCAATTGGGAGATCTTAGTCAAAGGTTTTTGAAATAACAGAGCTTTAGGTGATTGTACTTAATGGGGGGAAGGTTGATGAAGGTGTCCCATCACTTTGTCAGCCAGAAGAGTAGGACACGGCCACATCTGGGTTTCATTTTGAGAGGAATTCCAAAGGCCAGACCAGCATGCTTATCCATGGGGCCTAACGGACCCTGATATATGGGGAGATAAATAGGACCCCTGTTCTACAGACTAAAGCAGTGGCTCTTAAACTTGTTTGGGAATCTGATGAAAGCAGTGGACCCTCTCTCCGTATCAGTTGTTCTCCAGGGATATTGGTAATGTCTGGAGGCATTTTTGATGGTGATGATGGGGGCTGTGCTAGTGGCACTTTGTGGCTAGAGACCAGGGATAATATTAGACATCCTACAATGCATAGGACAGCTCCCACAACAAAAATTATCTGGCCACAGATGTCAGAATGTCAAGATCAAGAAGTTCTGCTTTACATAAAGACATGTCTATATATACACATAAAATTTTGAACACCATTTCAGAGGTATGAGAGTCTTCCTAAACCCTGTCCTGAGTCAGCTGATCTCAGGTCAAAACTCTCTACTGGAACATTCTATATAGTCTCATATCAAGAAGAAAGATAGATTGATCTTTATTTCAAATAATTGACTTAAATTTTAGAATAGAATAAAAATGTATTTAATGGTTTATAACCTTTGAAATAAAGTATACATTTTTATAAAAAATTTTCACTTTACTTTCAATTCAATGTATATTTTAAGCCAAATTTGATCCAGACATTTCTGATTCATATGCTAATACATCAAGATGTTGTTTTGTATGGATTTTTAATGTTAGCAAAGTTGGGGTGAACCTTTTTTCTTGTCTCCAAAGGGTCATTTAATTTTTAGAGGAAGGAGGTCATGTTTTTCCATTAGGAAATCAACTTATGTGGGTTCAAATCATGTTCAAATACAGTTTCTTAGGATTTGGAGAAAACAAGTCACCTCTTTCTTGTATTATCATGCTTCTCCAAAGATACAAGTGCTTGAGATTAACTTAAATCATGGCTAAATGGATCTTTGTTCTGTTATATCCCCAGTAAAGTTTAGGCTTTAAGTCTCTTTGTAACTGTTGGCTCATTAAAACAGTTAAAAGTCCCCCAAAATCATGTTAAGTTCTTTGGTGACTAAGTATGCTAATAACTTTCATAAAGAAATCTCACTACTTGAAATTTATAAAACTTTCTGCTACAGTCTTGGGATTCATTAAAAAGCTGATTATATCAGCCCTGCATATACGTTAAAAGGTACATGTATGTTTAAAAGGTACATTTCATTGATCATTCAGTAATATTCTCTGACTTTAAAAACGTTTTATTAAATACAAATATTTACTGTTTATTGTCTAAGATTGAAAAGCAGACAGGTTTAAGAAAAAAGCATTCCAGGGGCACCCAGGTGGCTGTCGTGGTGGGTTAAATGCCCACCTCTTGATTTTGGCTTGCAATCTCATGGTCCTGGGATTGAGCTTTGAGAAAAGCTCTGGACTCAGTGTGGAGTCTGCTTGAGGATTCTCACCCTCTCCTCAACCTCATGCTCTCTTTCTCTCTCTCTCTCTCTCTCTCTCTCTCTCTCAAATAAATAATTTTTTAAAAAGCACTACAAATCACTGAGCAATCTTTACATTTTTTTGAAATTTTCTTTCTTTTTTTATAAAGATTTTATTTATTTATTTGACAGAGAGAAATACAGCCAGAGAGGGAACACAAGCAAGAAGAGCAAGAGAGGGAGAAGCAGACTTCCTGCCGAGCAAGGAGCCCAATGTGGGGCTCGATCCCAGATCTTTGGGATCATGACCTGAGCCGAAGGTAGTCGCTTAACCAACTGAGCCACCCAGGTTCCCCAATCTTTACATTTTTAATGCCATTGAACAACACAAATGTCACCCCTTATGCTTTTAACTTTGTATGTGTGCTTGATTAAACATGAAGGCATATTATGTGTAGCACTTTTCCCCACTGGTTATGAACATTAAAATGCTAGGAATGATAGTTATGTTTGCAGTTGAAAATATTTGCCAATGATATAGGATGGGAGAAATGAAAATGTGGTACTGAGGCAGTTGTTTGAGTTGTCGTCAATTCTGTCATTCATTCAACAAATATTTATTTGTTCCAAGCTCTGAACTAGGAATTTGGGGTAACATAAAACTCAACTGAATGGGAACCATCTCAAGGAGTTAACTATTGGAGGTGGGAGACAAGGTAGGCCATTCATTTATTCACTCAACGCATGCCTAGGGAATACCTACTATGTTATGGGAACAGTTATAAGCCTTGGGGAGCACTTAGAAAATAAAACAGCCAGAATCCCTACCTTTATCAAGTTTCCACTGGGTGAGGAAAGTATTGGGAGTAACTGACAAGAGAATAATATGTTGTTCCTGTGGAGCAATGTGAGCAATGATAAATACGTCCTCTATTTGTTGAGCATTTATTATGTGCCAGATACTGGAATAGGCTTATCTAGTTTTCCAGCATCCACTGATAGAGGCATTATATTTTATTTTTACAAAAGAGTAAGCTGAGGCTTAAAGAGATTTGATGATTTATTCATGGTCCTAAGCTATATGTACTGATTGAATTTGAATAAAATTATGTCTGGTTATCTTCAGACTAAGATGCCTATGCCTTATTATGTAAGTATTGAGGAACTAACAAACGTTCTTTAGCATCACTTTGGAAAGTTTGATTTGGAGGCGCCTGGGTGTCTCAGTCATTAAGCATCTGCCTTCGGCTCAGGTCTTGATCCCAGAGACCCAGGATCGAGCCCCACATCGCGCTCCCTGCTCAGCGGGAAGCTTGCTTATCCCTCTCACTCCCCCTGCTTGTGTTCCCTCTATGGCTGTGTTTCTCTCTGTAATAAATAAAATCTAAAAAAAAAAAATCGTAATAGTAAGTAATACAAATTCTATCACTGAAGATGCTTAATGGTTTTAATGTTTTCTTTTAATGTTTGATTTTGGCAGTGTATAGTATGAAAAACAAGGAGGGGTGCAAGACTGTGGTAACCTCAGTGCTCCCAGGTATTTTTCATGATAACTCTGTCCAAGAAAGTTGTCTGATTTTCTATGACACAAGCACTATTTACTTTGTGCATGTTGGCACTTGAGTATATTTTACTTTCATAGCTTATGAAAAACTGAACTCTACTGTCTTGTAGATACATCTTTGAGAACGTTGTCATCTTTTTGAAAACTAAAAAAGATCTGTGCTTTATCTACCCAGCAACTCTTATTATACCTGTTTACAAATTCCATCCATTCTTGAATAGAACCCATTCCACATGATTTGAGCATGGATGACTTTATCATCCAGATGCAGAAGAGGACATGTGCCCCAAGCCTAATTAATTAGAACACTCAGACCCCTGGCCATAATACTTAGTTTGGAAGTGTTGTCCCTGGTAATTGTCTGCCAGAACTATTAGAGAAGTTGTTTTCTGCCTGTGGTAGGCTGAAAAGATAGCATGGTGTGGGTTTTGTGGGCTACAGATATTCATTGAGCCTAGAAGAGCTGTCCAAGGTAGGAAGAGTGAGAGCCATATATGAGCACCTGGATCCCACTTTGCTTGGTGCTAGATATACCTATGAACTTTTATTTATGTAAGCTAATGCCATCTCCATTTTGTTTGACTTAGTTTGAAATTAGATTTTATCACCAGGATTTGCAAAAGTCCTGACTAATCGAATGACATAACACTGATTTCAAATCTATCATTCATTATCAAACACTAAGCTGGTAAGCCCCAAACTTACTGAATCCAAACAATTAAGAATACAGAGACAAAAATGCAAAATACTTAGAGCTTGGACACATCTTAATTAACTACTTCATATTTCAAAGGAAGATATCACATCTCAAAATTCCCAAGTGATGAAAAACATGGCAATAGAATTTTGGTTTTAAGTAGAACGATGGCATTTGGGGTTTTGAGGGTACTGTAATACCAAGGGAAATCCAGCAGTTCGGATGTATTAGAAGCTTGATAGAAAGAGTGCTGGCTATGGCCCTTCCCAGGAATGGGAGCAAACTCCCAATTCTGCACACTGAGAATTATAAGACGTAGATTTAAAAAATTGAATACTCAAATAAATACAAAGATAGTCCATGTTCACAGATCTCCATAACATCGTAATAGTAAGTAATACAAATTCTATCATTGAAGATGCTTAATGGTTTTAATGTTTTAAGTACCCAAGTAAGAACGCAAAGTAAGAAGGTGGCAGGATGAGTAATGTGTACAAAGATATATGAAAAGCCGCTAGAAAAAAGAGGCTAATATTTCAAAGGTAGCAGAATTTCCTTTAATATTCTCAGAGGAAGGGTATAAGCATGAATACTCTGGCTATGATTTAATATTGAAAAAAGATAAATGGCTTCATTTATCCACTTGACATCTCTTAGTATTTTGAGTGTATGTACATAATTCTTTTGTCTGTGTATTTTTGTATGTAAAAGTTCCAACATTTTAAAGTTGGTTGTTTGGAATTTTTCTGTTCAACCCCTTAAGAAATGTTGGTTGTAGGCCAAGAAAACCTATAAATATTCCACCACTAAAACCTTTCAATTCTTTTTGCAGAAGAGTGTCAGGCATCTTTAAGATAATTTAGTATTCCTTTTGCTGATGGGCAGAAGCTTCCTTGTATTGAGTTGAAAGAATAAATGAATGTGGCCTTTCTGACTTTCTTGCTTTTTTAAAGCTTTTTTAAGGCTGTGGTAAGAGGACCCAGACCACATTCTTGGGATGTTCTTTCTTCCATGGGGTTGAAGAGTTGTTGGTGTAAGCTTGAGAAGCAACCCCTCTCTAGCTTTTATTCTTTGGCTAACCTCTGACACCTCTGACTCCTTGTCTCCCATGAGCAGCTCAGATGGGCTAGATGGGGTACGGAGGCTAAGTCTTCACTTCTTAAAGATGTTTTCTTACACCTCAAGATTAGACTAATGGCCTCATCTATGCACCCTCAGAACATATGTATACTTTTATCACAGATATGCCATATTTTACTGAAATCGTTTTCTCCATGTTTCTCTTATCCATGAAACTATAAAGTTTTTGAGCATAGCAGTTATGTGTTACTTATCTTTATATTCCCAGCACAGAGCATATAGTCTGGCACATAAAAAATCCTTAATCAGAGATTATTGGTCTGGATGATCATCACAGTGTGTGATTTTATAAAGTGTATTATTTTATAATTTTCATATTACCTCTTTTATTTAACCTTCACACCAAATTTGAAATCTAAAACCTATTATTATTTCCAGTTTACAGATAGAGGAAGACTCATAAAATTAGCAATAGATTAAGCAAGGAAAATCTCTAATCATAGGATCAGTATTTTTGTTAAAATATGCAGAAATACTTTATAAACTGTAAAGGTCATGTAAATATATCATGTTTATGCATTTTATTGCTATGCATTTTCTTTCTGCTTCATTTGCTTGGGCATATTTTCACTCTCCTTTCATTGGTTGACTATAAATAGTTCTCTCTTACCATTGCAGTGCCCATTATGAATTGGGCAGGGAATTCCTAACAAGTGAGGGACAGTGGATTTTCAATTCAGTGAGACAAAAATTTGAATTATACATAGAGATTAAATAACTACATTTTTAAGATGAGGTTTTAGAAAATAGCAGTGAACTAAACCCAATGTTGGTTGGCTGGCTTATCTCTTTCCCTCTTCTGAGGAAAGCTACTTTTTTGACAATAGTGGTTATGGCTAACCCTTTATATAGGAGGCCTTACTTCATTTCAGGTGACCCTAATACTCTGACTTCAAGTGATAAGCCCAAGGGTCTAAGTCTGACTGGGAGTCAAACATCAACAGGCTTACCATGGAGCATATTGTGTTCATATAGCTAATGATGGATCAGTGGGTGCTTAATCAGATTTTCATTCTTAGGGAATTTGAATGGAATTTAAAGCATTATGTCCCAACATATCCATTGCTTACTTTCTAACCCTTCTTTCCTGGTGTTTTGAAGGCACCTTACCCCACACCAGAAGCAGAAACAAAGATTTAAGAAACTGCTCACCACATTTGAAATCAGAGTTTCCATGCTTACACAAAAAAATCATTTTCCACTACTCTGAAAAAAAAATGACTAGGTCTTGAGAAGTGGAGAAGAGAGAGTGATGGAGGGTGACTGGAAGGAAAGGGAAAATGAAGGAAAGTGGATTTTTCCAATTGAGAAGGAGAAGGAGGGCCACAAGGAATAGATGATAAAGTAGAAGAGATTCCAGGCAAAATGTCCTTGAGCTCAGAACCCTCACTCATCTGTGGCTTAAAGTCAAATTGAGGTTCAGGAATCTTGGTCATTTGTTGGGCCTCCAGAACTCAGGAGCTTATACTTCTTGTGGGTAGGAGGAAGAAGATTGTGATGGACTTGACCAAGTGGTTTGAAATATCTCTAAATGCTAGGGCAACAGTAGACCCACTGACATTGTTACAAAGGCTTCACACATTTTATTTATTTATTTATTTATTTATTTATTTATTTATTTATTTGCGAGTGAGGGAGAAAAAGATCACAAGCGGGGTGGGGGCAGAGGAAGAAGCAGATACCCTGCTGAGCAAGGAGCCCAATGCAGGACTCAATCCCAGGACCTGATAGCCAAAGGCAGACACTTAAATGACTGAGCCACCCAGGTGCCCCAAAAGCCATATAAATTGACAGTATTTGCAGGGACTGAGAAGAGGGCTGGGAGTAATTGAGTCCCCGCAATGTGAGAGCACTTGACTCTCCAGCAGGTGACCCTGCCATAGGACCGGAGGAAACCAGACACTGCTTTGTATCCTGGGTCCATAAGTCTTGATCTGGGGCAACAGGACCATTTTCTCTAACTCCTTCCTTCTCTATACACTATCATAATAAATGCCCATAAGCCAAGTAACCAGAGCTTATCTCTCTATTTTTTGAAATTTCAAGAGCCTAACAGTCATCTTTAATAAGATACAGGAAGTGTGCTATTCTGGATAAGCCTGTTATGCTGTGGTGTCTAATAAACAGCCAAACCTTAGTGGCTTAAAGTTACTATAAGGTTTATTTCTTGTATCATGCCCATGATGGGTAATTCGAGGGTTCCACTCTGCAGCATCCTCTTTTCAGAACTCAGTCTGATAAAGCTGCTCTAGCTGGAAGTTGCTGGTCACTAGGCAAAGGGAAAGAGAGGCATATGGTCTTTATTACCAAGCACTGGCTCTTGAAATATCTCCCTGGCACTAATGATCATATTTCATTGGCCAAAGCAAGTCACATGATCAATGTGACTTCAAGTAGGCCCAGAAGGGCATCCTATCAGGTTCCCAGCACCAATGATGGCCAGAGAAGCAAGTAGAAAATCAGATGAAACCGAATTTCTGTGATTTTGAAGAATAGGATACTACCATCTTAAATAGTCTCTCCAAAAAAAATGGACTGTTTGTCCTATGGCTTAGTGATCTTTTTGTCATATAGAAATATTTTTCTTGAAATAGTGCATGTATTAGGATATAATTTTATAAGTAAATTCATGATTAAGATTTCTTAGATAATGTACCATTCATAAGGGACCAAGGTACATTTGCTGTGTTAAATGGGAAAAACTGTCACCCTGTGGTCACGGTCTATTTTGTTAGTTCAGTGAGGTGTGTGTGATAGATTTTAAGTTAATGCTGGATGATGTTTATGTTTTGAAACCCCAGCATGGCGGTGATGACTATGAGATATGGTCAAAAAGGAACACAAGTGTTGCCTGTGCCTGGGTGGATCAGTTGCTTAAGTATCTGCCTTCGCCTTCAGTCAGGGTCCCAAGGTCCTTGGATAGAGCCCCACATCCCTCTCCTGGATCAGTGGGGAGCCTGCTTCTCCATCTGCCCCCCGTCCCGCTTGTGCTCTCTCTCTTGCTATCTCTTGCTCTTAAATAAGTAAGTAAAATCTTAGAAAAATAAAGGAAAAGGCAACACAAATTGAGAGGGCACATGATTAATAATCTTTTTTCAACCCTTAAATGACCTAGCATTTAGTTTAGCACTTTATAAATTACATTTTGAAGGACTGTCAAGTCACTTTAGATGTATGCAGCTACTTCACAGAAATGCCATTTATTCAAACATCTTGAATAATGTTTCTATCATGTGAAGATCTATAGACAGTGTTATAAGATCAAATACAGCAGTAATAGAAAAAAGCTAGCTTTCAGACATTTTGAAGTCACACAATGAAGTAGAAATTCAATAAGGATTTGGAGAAGTCAAGTATAAGGAAAAATATAGGTTTTGTATTCTTTCCACTGCTCATAGTATTTAAGGAATCAAGGTCTGAAGTTGTGTTTTCCCATTTCCAAACTGAGTTCATCATCATTAAAAGAAATCACGAGTTAACTCTTGAATGTGTCTTGTATCTTTAGCAGGTCCTTCACTAATTGCAGTCCTCTTTACTGGGTGTGCCAGATGTTGCCTGGATGTATGAGTCACCCTGGCATCATAACGTTTTATAGTAAAAAATTCTTGGCACCACCTCAGTCCTTTCTCGTGCAGAAGAGCTATAGGGAGAAAATAACAGAAATGAATTTCTGAAGACTGTGATTCTTGAAGATTTTCTGCTTAATGATTTTTACACATATTACTCCACTCACTCCTCTGTTGCAAAGATTACTAAAAAAAATTTTTTTTAACTTTAATCCTTGTAAAAAGCCACAGGAATATTATGATTAAGCCTTTCAAAGCTCTCCCATTATTACAGGAAACTGTTAGAGGACTTTGAACATTCACTGTTTAGTTTCCTAATTATTTCAGTTTGAAATTTCAGCCAAGGTTTGCTTCTGGTTTGAAAGTTCATACAAATGTTAAAAGACACAATTTACTTCAAGATTTCGGAGAGCTGGTGATGGTATTGGATATTTCCATATCATTTATAAGAACTTTCCAGTTGGTGATAATTTAGCAAATAGATATTTCTGTTAGTGTTAGTCTGTCTGTATTTTAAAAGTTACTCATATAGATCTATAAATGCTCCCCACTCTTGTAGGGTAAGGATGTGTTTTCTCTAACCTTTTGCTTTGAAATATTTCAAAGCCACTGCATTCCTAAGTATTTCAGCATTATCTCTTAAGAACCAAGTCATTTCCCCACATTGTGCAATGCCATTGTTATACCCACAGTTTTAATATTGATACAATAATATTATCTAATATATAATCCATACTCAAATTTCCTCAACTATACCAAGAATGTTCCTTACAGACCCCTTAAAAAACAATTCAGGGCTCAATCAAGGGTCACATCTATCATTTAGTTGTCTTTGTCTCTTGAAGTTTTTAAATCCAGTTTTCAGGCCTTTGTTTTATCTTTCATACTATTAACATTTTGAAGTCAAGATCACCTGTCTTTGGGAATGTTCCTTTTTCTGGTAAGACAATGCTTTTTTTCACCCCAAATAATGCCAATTAATTAGATGCCTTTTCTGGAAAAACAAACACAAACATTTTTATTAAACCTTTATACTATCTGTGCATTTCTGATGTTGCATGTATTCTACAACAGATTTGGATTAGAATTTGATTAGGGTTATTTTCTGGAGACTTTTGAGAACCCAGCTTAGTGGATGAAGGTAGGGAATCACTGGGCATATCCTCACTATGTCCTCTTTGGCTCCTTTCAAACTCCTTAACCCAATAGGCTGCTGTCATAGGACTTTTCTGACAACTACCCTCTTTATTGAGGTGCCTTCGGTGGCTCAGTAGTTAAGTGGTCGCCTTTGGCTCAGGTCATGTCCCAGGGTCCTGGGATCGAGCCCCACATTGGGCTTGCTGCTCAGCAGGAAGCCTACTTCTCCCTCTCCCACTCTCCCTGCTTGTGCTCCCTCTCAAGCTGTGTCTCTATCTATCAAATAAATAAATAAAATCTTTTTAAAAATTACCCTCTTGGGGCGCCTGGGCAGCTCAGTGGTTAAGCCTCTGCCTTATCTCAGGTCATGATCCTGGAGTCCCAGGATCAAGCCCTGCATCGGGCTACCTGCTCGGCGGGAAGCCTGCTTCTCCTTCTCTCATTCCTGCTGCTTGTTCCCTCTCTGGCTGTGTTTCTCTCTGTTAAATAAATAAAAAAAAATCTTAAAAAAATTACCCTCTTTATTAAGGCTTTCCTCCATCTAAGGATGGCAGGTGTGGAGCACAGCATGGAAATGGTCTGAGCCATGCTGCCAGAGGTTTATATCCTAGCCCTGTCTTGTACAACTGCAACAAGTACTAACTTTATTAACCTTGGTATTAGCCTTGGGCAGGTTTCTTAATCTCTTTAGACTTGTTTGTTTCTTCATCTGTTAAATATCACAGAGTTATTATGATGGTTAAATGAAATAGTGTCTATTAAAGAGGCATTATAAACAATTAATGAGTCACTGTAAACACTAATTCACTAATAATATGACAAATCATAACTAATTATAAATCATTGTATTGGCTTCTTATCAACTCTTATCTGAAATCCCTACTCTTAGGTGGACATTGGGAGATCTCCATGAAGCCAAGTAGCTTTTGCCACCATGGTCTGTCTTTGTCTTCCAGTTCTGTCTCTTAATCTTTCTTTCTTCACTGCACCTGACAGATAGCCAGAATTCAGCTATGTGTTTGCATGTTGAATCAATGAGTGAATGTTACTAATTTCCATCCTCATTTCTTTGTTCTTGTTATCTAATATGATCTTTCTCCTTTTTGTCTCCTAATAAATCATCAACAGATACTGACTGAATGTCTGGTAGTGTGTTATAGATACTACACCATATTCTTTCGGGAATCACAAGATTCATCAGATGGAAATTTTCCCCTTTGTGCACTGACCGAGTTTACAATCCAGTTGAGATGATAGAATATACTCTAGAATCATAATAATGCAATGGAGAAAGTGACAGGCCATGAGAAAGACCCAGAGAAAGTTCTGAAAAATTACGAGGGGGAAACTGTTATCTTGTGGTGGTGGTCACCCTGGAGATTTTATGCTTTGCAGGGTGGATGGGACAGGTTCAGATACTGGGCAGGGATGGTAGGGAAGGAGGCTGGGAGTGAAGCATGGATGCACCAGGCAGAAGAGTCATGAGGGTGAATAGAAGTGCAGAGGTGGAGAGAGCAAGTGCTTTAATTTAGCTGGAGCAGAGTTCATGAAAGGGAGAAGTGGAGCATGCAGATGAAAGGACAAATTGAAGATTGCCTTGCTTGGCTCTACCTTGTGGCTTTAGCACCCAACTCCCCAGAGAGGAAGTGAGGAAGGGAGGAAAGGAGGGTGAAAGGAAGAAGGGACGACTAACTCATTTTTAAATTGGACTAAGTGAGTGTCCTTGCTCTTTCTTTCAAACCAGATCTATGTAATGGTGTTTGCATGGGTTCTTCTAATCCATATACTATGTTTACATTGTAGCTCTTTAAAGCACTTTATGTGCTTAATGGGACAAATACAAGCAAAATTTCATAAACCATTGGATTAAATTATTATTTTTGTTTGTTTAGTTGTAAACACAGTTATAAAGGCAACTTACATGGGTGTACATGTGAATTTTTTTCTGACTCTTTTATAAAATACAACTTCCCTCCTGGGTATCAGTTCCTCTCATAAGGTAGATAAATTTGCCTGCAGCACAAACCATTAATCCATCATAAATTCAGTGGTTGCTGTTTTCAAAGAGCTCAACTCTTGTGGGAAATAATAAATTTAAGAATATAAGGTGAGGGGTGCCTGGGTGGCTCAGTCATTAAGCGTCTGCCTTTGGCTCAGGTCATGATCCTGGAGACCCGGGATCGAGTCCCACGTTGGGCTCCCTTCTCGGCGGGAAGCCTGCTTCTCCCTCTCCCTTTCCCCCTGCTTGTGTTCCCTTTCTCGCTGTGTCTCTCTGTCAAATAAATAAATTAAATCTTAAAAAAAAAGAATACAAGATGAATACATAGCTTCAAAACATAATATCGATAAAAATGTTAAAGAAACACACAAAAGAGTGATCACTTTGGGTTAAATCTAACAATTGCAGATGTAAACTAATTCCCAACCAAATCAAATCTTCTTGATGTCCAGTCATGTCACTGAGGTACTATAGGGATATTATGTAACTACTAATTATCGAGTACCTCCATTGTGCCAGGAATTATATATATATTTTTAATCTTTACAGCAACTCTTTAGTGAAACTATTGATTTTCAGGTGAGGAAACAAAGGTCACTAAGAGTTACTTGCCCAAAGTCATAGCTACATAGTAAGTAACTAAACAGAGATTTGAAGTCAGTTCTGCCTGACTCCCAGGCCTATGTGCATTTCTGTGTGTTGTATTACGCTTTTGAGGATCCTGTTTCCCAGGGCTCCCCGCCTTGAGGCTCCTGGTGTCCCAAGAACTTGGGGTGGCAGAGATTTCAACCAACTGCTTCTCTCGCTCATGCCAATTTCCATGCTTTGTTCCTTTTGTGGTGGAATTGTTGACCTGAGTCCCCAGAAGGTTTTTTTTTTTTTTTACTTCAGATGATTTTCCATCTGTTTGGTGATCTGTGAGACAATACAGATAGCAACTTGTTTTCATGGAGGCTGAGACTCTTTTTGGAAATACTTGAGCTGGGCATCCACTTGCAAGGTTTGAGATGCATCCGAGACAGAAGTCCATTTCTCTTGTGAGAAAAGAATTCCTAAGGGAGAGAGGCAGTCGTAAGGTCCTCTATCTCAGATGACAGCAGCCTTCTGAAAATAGCCTAGTTACTGTTCCTTGAATCACTGTTGCTATGAAACATTACGTTTATTACTCATTGACTCAGCCGTTGAAACTGCCTGGCTCTCTGCACTCACCACGTGAAGAACAAACAACTTTTCTCCTTGGCCTCCATTTGAGCACTGTCAGGCATATAGAAACCAAATTCAGAGAATCTCACCACTGGCCTTGGCCCTTACTGACCAATAAACTTCCTTGAAACCCATCAAACAAAGCATGACAGATGACTGCATTGAATGTCTCATGTAATTTTTACTTTAAAAAATGGGATTTTGTTTTCTCACAGATAAAGTTTTTGCAGAGAATTCTCACGAAATATTTTTAAAACATTTTCAGGACAACCAATGTTCTTTTTCTTTTAATTTCAACTAAAAATAAAAGAATGTACATTTGTGATAAAAATCATTTCTCATCAAGCAGAAGGAAGGAAATAAAAATTATGATGCAGATGTAACTGATACTAACTTTTTGGTGAATTTTTGCCATCTAGTCTTTTTTATTACTGTCATTTACTGTCTAGTCTTTTTGCCAACAATTTTTATTATATGTGGTTAATATACTGTATGTGTGTGTACATAAATGTACATAAAATAATTTTATAGAGTAGTACATGCACACACATATATGTATATAATTTTTATACATAGTTATTATAGAGACAAAAAGAAACTGAGCTTTCTCAGTTTGAAAAAAATGAAGAGAATTCTTTTTCCTTGGAATATTTACTTTAGAAAACTCGTAAATACTTCCTCCTTTCTTTGAAATGTTTATAAAATCTTTTAAAGACTAGATGGGCTTTTTGTCAGCTTTAGGGACCAGGAACTTCTTTCTCCTGGACCCAGAAACCATCTCTTTGAATGTAGACCTCAAGAGAGGTAATGCCCTTCTCTTCCAAGTCCCTGTGGGAAGATAGGAACCTCCATCTGGGGGGATACTTTTACTCACATTGCAAAACTATTCCTGCCATAAAGCTATGAGAAGTTTCTTTCTTTTCTGGAAGTTATTTAATCCAGATGGTCAACCCAATTACCAGGTAAGTTGAGTATGATGTGTAAAAATGGTGCTATAAAGTACTCTTATTTGAAGACTGGTTTTTGTTTATCTTGTGAACACGTATGTAAGGAGTTGAGTCAGCTTGGCTCTATAAGGAGATGA